>UCOK01019916.1:377-32973 GCA_900474325.1 Synergus umbraculus
ATATATATATATATATATATATATATATTTAACGAGATATTTTTAAATCTTATTATGTCTCTAGTGTTATTATGTTTATCATAATGATATGTCGCTGCAATTGCGAAAAATGTAATTGTTTATAATTACATTTTTCGCAATTGCAGCAATTACACCTTTTTTGACGGAGAATCGGAATCCGTTATAAAAAATTGGGGTTCTCATTTAAAATTACAAAGTTACCCCCGCCCCAGCCTCCTGGGGGGGGGGAGTAGTGGGGCAAATTTTTACAGAGTTGATTTTCCCCCTCGAAAATAAAAAGTTTTCATTAGGGACATTTTTCACGTAGGATGCGTATTTTTTGAGATATTTCGATGTCTCAAGTGAAAAAACTCACCCTCTATACGAATACATATAATATATTAAATATTGATATATATTAAAAACTGATATAAAAAACACATGAAAAGTTTACTGTAAGTAATCTTTTTAATTTCTTGAATAATGTCTATTAACTTTAGGTATATATTTTGAAATATTTTTTTGCTTCACTATTAATTTATTTTTCACATAAAAATAATTATTTTTATCACTTTGAGGATGATAAAAATAAGTTAAAATCAAGTTCTAATCTAAAAATTCAAATAATAATAATAAAAGTTAAAAATATCTCGTTTGCAAATGTTTATTGGATATTACCCGGTATCAAGGTGTGTATTGAAATGAATTAAAATGTTTTCGAAAGTGATCAAAACGGTATTACTTTGAGTTGAAAGCGTTGTGAATTTGATTTAAATCAAAACTTTAATTCAGAACAATTCTGCAGGATTGAATTTATATTGAAATGTTGATAACTTTAATATTTCAAAGTACAGATTAAATTGACTTCAATATTCACGATTGCCTTAGAAATTTAATAAGCAAAATTAGTTAATTATCCCCGTCAGTGATCCTTCGTGATCACAGGATTTAACAGTATTGAAACGAGAACAAGTGTAAATCGGTAAAATGAATTGAAATATTTAAGTTTAAAAATGGCTTTGCTTTGGATTAAAAGAGTTGAAAAAACGCCCATATTCCAAATACTTTTTATTCACAATCAGTTTAATCCACTCCTTCTTACCTGGTATGCTGCACCAGTGGCGTAGATAGCTTTTTTCGAGGGGGGGGGGATATAACTTGGCTGCTTCACATAAAAAAGGAATAGAAACATGGAACAGAGTAATTTTCTTAATTCTAACGTGATATTAAAAGACTCATGGGGGGGGATAAATCCCCCTGACCCCCCCTATCTACGCCACTGTGCTGTACATCGTGGAGACCGAGTGCTGGCACAACGTGGATTTCAGTGTTGGGTAGTAACTATTTAGTTAGTTACAAGTAACTAAGTTACTAAAAAGTTACGTTATTTGTAATATTTAGAGTAACTTAGTTACGATTTTTGCAGAAACTTGTAACTTAATTGTTACTTTGCAGTAACTTTGTATATCTTTTTTGTATGGGGTTAATTTACATTTTTCTTCTAATAAAAAAAGAAGAAATTAAAGGCTCGGATTTGAAAATCGCGCGGTTTTAAAACCTTCGTGTTTCTGTCTACTTTTTTATTTACTAAACTAATCCCTGTTTTTTTAAAATAATATTTTGATAAAATTAAGGAAGAGAAAAAAGTAACTGACCCAACACTGATTGGATCCCATACTTTTGTTTTATAAGTTTAGTTTTTTTTAGGAATTGCCTTACCTATAATTCGCTAACTCGATATTTGTGAAAAAAACTAATTTTTAACTTGTTTAAAAAAAACTTGTTTTCAGCTATAAGTCGTCTCTGAAGCAACATCTCAAGAATAAGCACGGTGTTTTCCATGAATAAAAGAAGATTCGGCATATTCTCTAAGTATTTCAATAGTCTCTCCCTGACTGTTTGGTGTTTATTTATTTTCTCCATTTGACTTGAACAACTACTAGTAGTGCTACACTAGTAATTAATTAAATAAATTAATAATTGATAAATTAAACTTAATTAATTATTAGTAGTACTAGTACTGCTACTACTACTAAATGATTGTATTACAGTGGTATTTGGCTGTTCAATTGATAAAAGGGTGTAAGAAAGTAAATGTAGACCGTACACTGTCGATTCTGTCGAACTAATCAATTGGTTGTAACGTAGCGTAGTTTACAAATTGAAATATCTATTACAACTAATTCATACTAAATCCATTAATCAACTGATCAATGCATTTCTTATTTGTACAGTTGAAAGTGGTTGCAAAATATATTACTAACCTCGTTATTTGGTTTTGGGCCAAAAAAGCAGTTTTTTTTTTAACTTTTTTTGTGAAAATGGACACTTAGGGAGAGGCTATGTATAGTCTAGGAAACTTTTAGTTTAAATATTTTTTTATACTCTTTTACTTTGATGATTTAATAGAATTTTTACGTATATGCATCTACACTGTAAAAAAAGTTGGTGTTTTACAACGTGCGACGATGGATATTATTCGACCAGCGTGACACGTGGTAAAAATATATATACTTTTGTTTTCAACTTACATTTCCTATGAAGAAATACATGCAGTACATAAATTCCCCCGCGTCCTTTAACGTAAAATTACGTGCGGGACGTAAATCAGAACTCAAATTATAATATTAAATTATAATTATTTATAATTATTATTATATCATTATTATTATTATAACTCAAATTACAGTATTAAATTTTATAATTTGAGTGCTGATTTACTTCCTTCACGTAATTTTACGTACCTACGACGCGGGGGAATATTTATGGCCTGCATGTATTTCTTCATGGCAGACGTAGGTTGTAAACAAAAGTATAATATGTATTATTTTTACCACGTGTCATGTATCCATCATCGCACGATGCAAATTTACACCAACTATTTTTAAGTTCACACTGGAAATTTTAATTTGCTTTTAAAACAAAAATTTACTTTTTAAACAAATAGAGCGTCTTCTTTAACAATCTATTGAGTCGTTTTTCAGTCATCCCTTCAAATCCATATGTAACATTGCATGCAAATCCCGAGTTATTGGCTTTTTCGGACATGGTCTGAAGTTCGTGAATCGCTTTTTAAAAGGGCCTAGCCGGGTAAGCATGTAAAATCTGCCCTCGCATGTATCAAGTCCAAATTGGTACCATACATTGGCACCTATGAGTCACAAAATTCCTGCAAGTTTCAACCTTAAAAACGTATTTTTATAGGAGTTATGGAGGGGGAAAGAAAAATCATAATTACGTATACATTTTATAAGTTCTAGATTTTCCAAAAACGTTTCTAGCCAAACACAGACGATAAAGGGTTGTTTCTGAACGAAATAGCCAGCCAGTAAAGTATGCCATAAAGGTACATAGTTACACACTGTCCCGAGTAGGATTTTTATTTTTTTCACTATGTTGAACCACTTAAAAAAATTTGACAAAAATATCTGTTAAAGAGGACATCTTAAGGAATTTTTATGAAAAAACTGGTGGGTGTCACTATAAAACATAACCTCAAAAAAAATGTTTGAAAACTTAAAAAATTTTTTAAGACCTGTTATTTTCGTCCAAAAAATTTTTCAATTTTTTTTTTAAATCTTCTCATCGACCTAAATAACATTTTTTTTTCATAAAAATCGGTTGAGCCGTTTATGAGAAAAACTACTTTTTTGATTTTTCTTTCCCCCTCCATAACTCCTATAAAAATACGTTTTTAAGGTTGAGACTTGCAGGAATTTTGTGACTCATAGGTGCCAATATATGGTACCAATTTGGACTTGAAACATGCGGGGGCAGATTTTACATGCTTACCCGGCTAGGCCCTTTGTATAATGTAAAGAAGCTGCGCTACTAACCGTGAATTCCAAGAATTTTCACGCTGCGCTTTACTTAAGGGATTAGATACAGTTGTAAGTTTGAAAAAATCGATTTTTTTTTTACATTTTTTAATAGAATTATTTTTCAAAAGGATTGTGTTAAATTTTCAAGTCCATCAGAACGGTGCGTAAAAAATCTCAAGAACGGCTCTACCGATCCTTACAAAATTTTAACTAGTTATTGTTAACATAATTGAGGTGTATTTGACGGCAAAATATTTATAATTTTCACTTAATTTTTTTTAATAGAACCGAAAAATGACCGACATTTTTGGGTAAAAAACAACTTTTTACTGTAGACATTCGCCATTTCGTGAAAAAATTAAATTTTGATAAAATTCCTCCGTCAAGTACACAAGAATATTATATTTTACTAATTCCTTATGGGGTTTTTTGTTTAAAATTATTCAGTCGTGAGTTACATTACGCACCGCAAAACAAAATTGTTTTCTGTATCTCTGGCATATTGGCTGTAACTCAGTTGTTTATTACTTTTAAAAAAAAATTAAACTAGCTGTGAATTAGATCTTGGGTGTTCCACTGTTAAAAATGTTTGCAAATTAATATTCTTTTAATATACATTTTGTAAATTCATTTGCATATACCGTAAATTAAATTTAATATATTACCATATGTTTTAGAATTAATATAAAACCATATTAAAATTAATATAAGGGTATATTAATATTAATATAAGATATATTAATGTTAATAGAAAGTATATTAATTTTAATATGGCTGTATATTAATTCCAAAACATAATGGTATATTAAATTCAATTTATGGTATATGCAAATGACTTTACTTACAGTATATTAAATTTTGATCAGTTTTTTTTTAAGTGTTCCATTTAAGGGCATGTGATACTTTACTATAAGAACAAATTAATTAAACCAATTATACATTCATAATAATAAATATTTTTAGCTAATGAGAGTCTCATGTAGTCGAAGTTTTATTGACTCTTATTAGCTAAAAATATTTATTATTATGAATGTATAATTGGTATAACTTATTTGCTTTGATAAAGTATCACATGCCCTTAACTACATTTATATTTTTTTATGCTCATTTTTTGAGTACTTTGCTTCCTCATTATGATGAAGTTGCAAATGAATTTGCTTCCTCATAGAGGAGCATTAACGATTTTCCTCAATATTTAAAAATATATAAAATTCTATTTTCTCGGAACAAAGAATCTTTCGATCTTATCATTCATAGATTCCTTGCGTCGAGATGAATCGACTGACCTGTAGGATTAGTGTTTCCATTTGAACCAATATATGAGAAATGAAAAATTTTCAAAATTACGAATAATCATAATTTTATTAATATTCAATTAAAAACACTAAACCTACTGGTCAATTGGTCGGGTCCCCTACTTAACAAATGCTTGTAGTCCGTCAAAAATTCGAAGGATTCTTTTTTTTTTAGATATGCCAATCGGTGATCCGCATGCTCTTCAGCCTGGTTTCAATGTTGTTGATCTTTTTCTGTTTTACATACGAGTACCAACACTAAAGGCTGGCTGAAGTACGAAAGCATGCCTCAAGAAGGACATCAATCGGAACCTCCGTTTCGTACAGACCAAGGTAAATGGCCTAGTTTTTGGAAAAAAATATTTATTATTGTGAGCGTAAAGTTAGGGAAACAATTATTGCTGGGTGCACTTCTGAAAACCGGTGGTAACTTCCGATTTTCTTTAGGCTCCGTATACTGAAGTATTTTGACGAGTTTGGTATCTACTCACGTCTCACTCTCTTCGTCATAATTCCCTTTGCCATTTCTCTTTACCATTCCCTTCAGCATTTTTTTTACCATTTCCTTTTAGCATTCCCTGTGTAATTTACTTTTACTATTCCCTTTTATTAGGATATTGGAAATAGGTAATGGAATAAGACACAAATTCAAAAGCTAAAGACTCTTTGTCTCAGTTATTATGATTGTTAGATTTACTTGTATACAATTCTTATAAACACGCTGTGGTAGACTTCTCGTAAATCTCTTTCTTAGATTCGTACATATAATCATAACATTTTTTTCTAAATAAAATCTTACATTAGTAGATTATTTTTGATTATACATATATAGGGATGTGAACTTTTTATGCATTCAAAAATGCCGAATTATGCGCCAAAATTCGAGTCTTTTATGAGGTGATTATGCGGTGAAAATTCAGAAATTATGCAGGCATTATGCGCTCAAAAATACAGGTCTATCCATTAAATTCATCCTTTCAAAAATAATAAGTAATTTTGGTCCCAAATTTCTATGTAATTCGATGAGATTAAAGAGCAAACTTAATTTTAAATTTATGATGATAAAACATCACACCGCGCTTCGCGCGCCTATATAATTATGTACTTCACGTTACGCACTTGTGACGATTCCACGTGACCATCTCTCAACCAATCAAATCACGAATAAACTTCGGACACTCGACAGGTCATCTATTTTTACATTCTCATCAGAGAATGTATTAGTTTTGTGTAAAATTTGACCACTCAATTTTTTGTCCAATGTCGACGTTTTGTGACCCCCTGAACCCAAAAATAGTACAATGTGTTACAAGTGCGGAAAGTTGAACATTCCACGAGTGTTACAAACTTCACACGAGTGAATGTTCAACTTCCCGCACATGTCACATACGATGTTTTTTGCAAAAAATGCATGAAAATATGGCCACATTCCGTGTCCATAAAAATCTACATTCCTCTACTGTGGAATTTTCCGCACGCTTTATGGACACGGAATGAGGCCATTTTCATGCATGTGTTGCAAAAACATATTTTTATTAATGTGTCTGTCTGTCTGTCTTTAGATTTTAGTTTGTGAGCACGATAACTTTCGAAAGAATTGACCGATTTGATTGGCCTTTGGTATACTCTTTTATTGACCTAAAATAAAGGTCAAGTTCGTTAGCCAGGCATTTTTGATAAAAATTAAAAAATTTGGATAACTTTTAAAGTTTAAAAAAATTTTTTTTTTTAATTTACAAATTCTGTTTAATGATATTCATAGTATTCAATTAGTCGAACAATTTATCATTATAACTTTTTTTTATGAAACAAAAATTGTCAGATATTTAACTTTTAAAAAATTCAAAAAAATAAAGATAATTAAAACTGATGTGCACTGATGAGAATGTGTTCCTTAAGGTCGATACAACCTCAAGTAAATTAGTTTTCTTAAAAAAAATAAAGTAATTTAAGTAAAAGTATATATCAGAGATCAAGATTGGTAAGCAAATGCAAGCGCGCAAAGTGTGATGAGAATGGGCTCACAAGGCACCCCTAGTTTAAGAAAGGATTATTATTACCGTTCATTTAAATGCTTTCAAAGTCGGTATTTTGAAAAGATTTTTAATAAATTTTAAGGGAATTTAAGATTTTATGGAATTTCAGAATTTCAACAGATTTTATAAAATATTCAGGAGCTTAAAAAAATTTGAAAGAGTTGAAAAAGATATTACAATATTTTCATAAATTTGAAAAGTTATGAAATTTTGAATTATATGAAATCACTTTTAAGGAGTTTTAAGGTAATTATCCATAACTTAAAAATACTTTAAATTGGTTAAAATTCCATTAATAATTATAATTATTAATTATAATGCGCAAAAGGTGCACAAATTCAAAACAAGAATTAAATGCATTTTTTAAATTAAATATAAATAATTATGAAACTGCTCTCGAAATAAGTGATTTATGTGCTTAAAATGGCGATTTATGCGCACAAATCGCAAAATAAGCAATTTATGCACCGAAATAGACGACTTTATACGCATAATTGACCAGACAAACATACATTAGCATATTTTCTTTAATTTTATAAATTTTCAATTTGATATCTTTATAAATGTAGACGTAGCGTTACAGATAAAAAATGTCGGTAAGTTAGGGATCGGGTAAGTAATACATGCCCTTAAATGATCCTACTTTACCATAAGAGCAATTTAGTTCACACAACTTTTGGCTCATATAATAATAAATAGTTTTAGCTAATATACTAAGCCATTTGCATCCGTTTGTACGAAACCGAAGTAAATGGTCTAGTTTTAGGAAAAATCTATAATATTTCAATTTTAAAAAATATAAAAAATAATATATGTATAGCATAATATTTTGTATACTGTAGTTTAAAAATCTATAATATAAATATAATATATTATTAAAAATATAATATAATATAAATGTAAATATATTATATTATATTCATGTTGTTATTTTCATGTTATTATCACAATATTTCAAAATATTGTACCGTTTTGTACTGTACTGAACTATACTATACTGGACGACTATTGACAAAACCCAAAAAAAAAATAACGCGACGCACCACGTCAGCTACGTACGTATGCAAATTTAGCAAAAAGTTCTTAAAATCTTAAAACTAACACAATTCTGTCAATTCTCTTCGAATTTGATTCAAATATAGCTCATCCGACGCAGAATTAAATTTACTTTCCAAATATTGTGTTGAAAAAAATCTCCAAAATCGAATAATATCGTAAATATCTCGTCAAAGTTGGACAAATGGAAAAAAATCGAAAAATCGCAAATACTTTCAACTACACTCTCGTCCGTTTATATTTCAACAAAATAAGAAACCCACAGTTCGAAAGGTCGAGGGACGAATCCAGAAAATATTTTTGAGTGGGGTCCGAATTTATGAAACACGTTGCAAATTTTTTATGAAGTCAGATATTTTTTGAAGGGGGGTGGGGGGTTCGAACACCCAGAACACCTCCCCTGAATCCGTCACTTGAAAGGCCTGTTTTTCCTCTTTAAACGAAAAAATTTTTCAAATTGGATAAAAATTGAAGTTATGATTAATTGTTCTTATAAAACTCCCAAAAAACGTTTTTTGACCAAAAAATGGGATTTTGAGGGTGTATGGGAAATTTCTCCTATACAGTTTTTCTTACTTTTACTAGATTTATAACTTGCGCTAGGTCTCCATAAAAGTGTCTCAACATTTTTTTTCTAACAGTAATTTTTTACAATTAAAACGAAAACTACTTACACTCGACCCTCCTAAATCTAACCTTCCCAAATCTAACAATCTCCCAAATCTAGCCGCATTCATCTCTTAAATCTACCCAGCATCTACCTCAAATCTTACTTGATACCATAGCACATGCGTTACGCTCGGGCACCTGATTGGTTGCTAGTCGCGCTCAGTTTAAAATGCTAAAAATATTTATTAATTCGCAATACGCTTTCGCAATTGATGTGATTATTGAGAAAAAAAATTTCGTTAGATTTGGGAGAGTCGAGTTTACCCTATAAAAAATAGAAAAGAGAGAATTTGTAATTCTTTTCAAATACACTCGACTCTCCCAAAAATGAACAAATCTAAGAGAGAGGCTCGTCCAGAGATGAACAAATTCCTTCTCTCTATAGTCACATCAACTGCGCATGCGTATTGCGTATAAAATAATATTTTTAGCATATTAATCTGCGCATCAATACCTACCAATCAGATGTGGAGCGCAACGCATGCGCAGTGGTATTAAGTGCTTATTGTGAGAGATTCTGGATGCTTATCTTTGGGAGAGGAATGCATTCATCTTTGAGGATTTTATCATTAAGGGAATCAAGTGTAGTTTTTAGTGTATTTATTTTTTTTTTATTTGTATTTCACGTTATTTGGCTCAAAATTTGAATTTTCGATTTTGCAAGAAGACTCAAAAAGTTGTTATGCCAATCTTGTATAGAGAGCGTCCCGAATGCAACGTTTTTCTTTCCTTCAATTTTTTTTTCATATCGCAATTTCAATCAGAATTTTTTTTTATCGCAAAAAGTCATAAAAAATTCTTTTTCAACTTTCTGAGTACTATGAAGATCAATAATAATCAATATTAGCGCGTTAAAAATGTTATTTAATTATTTCCGCCTCTGTACACACAAAAAATATTCTCGACTTCTCTATCTTTTGCGTGACCTCGAAGCGCATGAAATTTTCCCGAGAGCGAAGGGTAGGAGCAACCCTTGCGCCTGACTGGCGGCGGTGGCGGCGCGCGGTCCATAGCTTTAGCTTCATCTCTAACTCGCTCGCGCTGCTGTTTTACTGATTACACTGGCATCCTTTGATTCTCATTTCTTCCTGTCTACTCCTATTTTGTCCTGGTATAGGTATACACCGTAACACCGTAATACCCAGTAATACACCTTCTTATATATAAACACACACCCCCCTTTCCTATTCCTGTTTTTGCTCCTGTTCCTGCTCTGCTTCTGCCCTGCTCCTGCATCTCCAGTGGCGCAGCGTCTGGACAAAATCGAAAGCAGAGCCTGCGCCGGAACCCAGAAGATCCCTCTTAGTAGTTGCCCAGTCGTTGCTACGGGCGTAGTATCTGATAATAGTACCGATAGTAACAGGATGTTGTATGTTAACATGACTTTGTCTTCGGTGTGATTGTAACATCAGGAAAGGTCAGAGGCTGCTTGGGGTTAAATTGCAAGTCGTGGTCCGTCGGTCTTATTACTTACCGAAAAAACAAGTGCTGCCAGGGGGGTGGTGAAAACCGCGAAAAGGGATAAAAGGGGTGACGGATGTGAAGTGTGTTTCATCGGTGTGTTGGTTATATTCATTGGTATTGTAACGGTTCAAGTGCAGTGCAATGAGGATGCGGGGGCGGATTTTCTGCAAATCCTGGCCCGGTATGGACGAAAGGTGAGATTCTTTATCTTCATATAAGTAAAATGGAAAGGATGTATGACGTCCCTTTTCAGTTTCTCGTTGAGTATGAATTTTTCAATTTTTGACATACATGCGTCAGTGGTTGGGGTTCAGTGCTAGCGGATATTACACTGGTGGAGTGTAATTAATGTGGAAATTGACGCCCCTTATTTTTGCAAAGAAATACTGTAGGTATAAATATTGACGCGACTGGATCGTGGTGGCTGATCTTTCTGGTTCTGTTTCGTAGAAAGTCGAGGGAGAGTATAGTATTATTTACGTGAGGGAGAGAGAAAGAGAGAGAGAGAGAGAGAGAAAAGATTTATTTATTTAGGTCGATCACTCGAGATGGGGAGAGGAGATCATTCGGAGGGTGTCTTCGCCACTAATCAAATTTCTCATTATTTTACTCTTCCACTAATTTACAGTCGCACGTGCTTTTTACAAGATGGGGATTTAGTGTTTATTCTGATATCAATTGTTATACTAGTGATTAATAGGAGCAGGAGTATAATGAACCTTGTTGGAAGTAAATAGACAGAAAAATGGATAGATTAAAGGATAGAGATTTTATATTCATCCCAAGTATACATTTTGCATCCATCAAACGCTATTTTTTTCTATCTTTATGTGTATTCATCGTTTTCACTGGGCTCTATCTTTTCCTACCTTTTTCTATCCATTTTCTCCATCTTTTTCTATCTTTCAGTCTATGTCTTCCAAAAAAATTTGAATATCTTTCTATCTCACATTTTCAATCTTTTTCTATCCTTAGTTTTAAACTTATTAATTTTCATATTTTGAAAATGCATAATTATATTTTAAATACAATATTTTAAACACAAATATTATTCTAATCTTACCACTAACAAATTTAACATTGAAAAATTCACATCTTCTATAGGGGCGCAAACCTTCGCGTATAAAGTTCGCTGTCCAATGTTTAGTGCACTGAGCTAACGAAGGATTTAGGTGCTGTGTTGTAAAAACCAGAAGCATTCATCTAAGCGAGCTTTATCCCAATCTATCACTTGTCTATCTAACTTTAACCTTTTCAATCTCTTTGTTAAATCTACAACTTATATCTTCAATCTCCTCATTTATTTCTCGTCTATCCATCTCTATCCCTTTTAATCTCTTTGTCAGTATAATCACTAACCTATCTCTATCAGACCACTTTTGTCTCTGATTTGTCATATTCCTTGTTTAGTAAGTCTTTATTTTTTTATTTTCCTGCACTAATTTGATAATCCAAATTAAATAGTATATTACGTGACAAGGGACGAAAGGCGACAATTAAACGAGTGAAATTGTCGCCTTTCCCCATGTCACGTATACTATTTTTCATAACATCAATTAAAAATTCGACTTACGATGCCTTCTGTTCAGTTAAGGAGGATTCTATCAAAACTCAACATGTCTAATTTTGGCGAAAATTGATTTTTTTCAAATTTCTAGTACCTCTGGCACATCTTCGCATGTCCCAAACTTTTGTCGGAACAAAAGTTATTTTATCCACGTTAAAAATAATGAAAAGACAATTTAAAATTTTTACACTCACAAAAATCAACATTTCCAAAATATTTATGTCGATAAATTGTTTATACATTATGTTGGAAATTCGGTATTCATGAGTATCGATCCACACTAGCCTAAGAATTGATATTCCCCTATCAGATTAACCTAAACCTCAAAGGGGGCTCACTGCAGTTTTTTCCTTCTCATGAAAATTTCTAAAAAGTGGACATGTTGAGTTTTGATAGAATCCTCCTCAGTTGTTTTTTACTTTCAAACTCTTCTTTCAACTCGCTATAAAGACATCGAGTCACATTTTCAATTTTGATATTATGGAAATGTATATATTTTTCATGATTTTAGAATTTAAAAGAAATTCAAATTGCGAAAAGGGTCAAAACAGCCTTGAAATGATTAGGCAGACAGAAATAGAAAAATATATATGGTATGAAATAGAAAGACAAAGATTGAAATGGATAGACTTGATAGTTTACTTCAAGAGAGATAGAAAAGGATTGAAATGGTTAGATTATGGATAGACACGGATAGAAATGTAATGATTGAAAAGGAGAGATTTAAAATAAACTTCAAGAGAGATAGGAAAGGATTGAAATTATTATACAAGGATATATATGGATAGATTAGTAGAGATTGAAAAGAATAAGCGTGTAAAAGAGATAGGTAAGGATTAAAATAATTAGACCAGGCATAGTCATGAATAGTAAAGTAGGGATTAAAAAAGATAGTCGCTGCTATAGATTGCGAAAGGGATAGAAAAGCATTAGTGTGGATAGGCGGAGAATAAAGAAAGATTGGCGTGGATAGATGAAGGATTGGAAATTATTGACGAAGATAGACGAAGGATACAAAAAGATAGAAATATTGAGATTTAATATTCAATTTATTTTTTCCTTCTATTTCAATCTTGAAGATTGAAAATGAAATAAAATGTGGAACTCACTTTCTCTATTCTTTTCTCCCTCTGCTTTGGGACCGTCCTTAAATTACTTAAGGCTGTTTTCTGGAATTTTGACCCACGTATCCCCCTCTGTAAGGGTCCGTAAGTTTTGATACCCCCACCCCTCCCTTATCATACGTAATTTTTTTTAAATAAATTTTTTCTTAATGTTGTCGTGTGAGACAATATACAAACGTTGACTCTTTTCAAACGAACATTTTTTACTATAAAGGAGAGATTAAAAAAGTACGTGAAATATAACATTTTGTTATTTTTTTAAAAATTTCTGTTATATATAAATTTGATTTGATTTTCATTGATTTTCAAAAAGGAAAATCTTACGTAAGACAGTTTTTCGACCACGTACCCCCCACATAAGGTCAGCATAAAAAAATGCTAAACCCCCCCCCCACCTAAAAACCTTACGTAATTTAAGGACAGCCCCTTTGACCATGGGGAAGAAAATGCAACTATATACATATTTATAAACCATTAGCAGAGAGTGAAGTTTAATCAGGCTCGATGAGTGCTCTCCTCCATCTAGTACCTATTTATTGCTGCGCATTGATCAATAAGTTAAATGCCACTTGCCCACTTGACAGCATATCGCAAATACCTCAACCCGTGTCGAAATATAGGCCCTACTTTGACGCTCTAAGTGGAAATATTGCTTCTACTTTGCGGCTTCTTATTGTACTAGCTTCTACTTAGCCTCCTCTAAAAACATTTTCATTCTACTTTGCTTCTAAATAATTTTCAGCCCCTACATTGAAGAAAATCTTGAGTTTTAATAGCGTCTTCTTTAAACCTACATAATTTCTGCAGAATTTTTAAGTAAACTCTTTTATAAGGCTCCGTAATTTTTTGAATATTTTTAACACCTCTTTAGACACTTTTTAATCTCTAAATTTCAAAAATAATTTTTCTATCACATCTCTAAACACTTTTTAATCTCTATAAATAGCAACATTTTTTTTTAGTAAAATAATCTATCATTACTAAAAACTAGTGGATTGTTTATGATTATTGTCAAGGGAATATACTTTTATCAGTTAAAGAGGTATCCTCCTATAAATCGATCGAAAAATAGATTTTTTTTATTGCATGAATCGAAAGTACAACATTTCAAGAATACCCTGTAAAAATTTTAGAATGAAATTCGAAACGGTTTGGCTTCTGAAGCTATTTTCCCAAAAAGCCTTAAAAGAGCACCGAGGCGAAAGCTCGACTAAAGAAGCTCGATTGGCGAAAAAAATAAAAGAATACATTGAAAAAGGTGAAGAAGAAGACCTTTTTTTTAGAGCAGGCATAGCTGATTAGTGTCGAATTGAATAAATAGCTGTAAGTAGAGAAAAAATCCAATATTCTTCAATCCAATATTCCGTCAACTTCAATCGCGTTTTCCTCGAAAAGTGATTTTTCAGATTTTCCGAATTTGCGTACACGATTACTCAGTGAGTTTTAAAGCTAAAAAAATTAAAAAAAAACATTTTAAAAGGAATTAAATTCTTTAGTCCGTAAACCTCTCGGATTTTATTTAAAAAATTTGGTTATCCACTTATTTGCAAAAATAAAAAAAAATGTACTCAAAAATTTGTTCAAATGTCCGCCATTTTGTTAAAAAATGTTATTATATATGAAATTGAGGTTTACAGACTAGGTATTAGTGTTATAAAGCTAAAAAAATTTGGGTCCCGTTTTTCAGACAAACGTAGCAAGCGTGAGAATGTACGCAAATTCATGCCAAGAAAAGAAACATCACAACTTCAACAGGACACCAGTAGAGTATTTATGACAATTATTTAATAAATAACATTTTTTTTTACTTCTTCGAAATATTAATAAAACGCTCTCAAAATTTCAATAAAAAATATCTTATAGTATCATTACTCAAAAGTTCGTATTATTTAATTGCAAATTGAATAATTAGGAATAGAAGTGTACACAATATTTTAAAAAGATTTATTATTTTGTACATATTTCAATAACATTTTGCATCTTTATTTAACAACAAACAGTAATTTTAATTTTAAGTTGTATAAAAGAGGATTTGTTAACGAATGAAAAAATCACAAGTATTTTGTACCTTCATGCATTCAATAAATAATACACATAGTTTTCAAGTCTTATTTCAATTCTTATTTTTAAAAAAAATTGAGAAAAACATCTTCGAATACGTATCTTTTCTTTTTCGATAAAGAACTAGTAAACAGAGTTTTAGCTGAATCAAAAATGTGTCGGTCAATTCTCTGTTCGGTTTGTAAAAGAACGTCTCACATCGATCTCACATATAGAAATAATCCGATGACATTAAACGAAGTAATTTGCTCTTGAACAGGAGATCACAACCACGGCCTTTAGCTTTTCCCGTATTGGTTACTTGTACCATACTCGGGTCGATATCAGCGCGAGGGGAGGAACCAGCATCTGCACTCCGAGCCTTATTCGCCCTTTTATACAATCTACAATTCTACACGTTACTGTATGATATGTTACTATGTCTCATACTCTACAACCCCCCCCCTCTCCACAATATTTTTCTCATCCTATCCTCTAACACCTCACATACCTCCAGACAAAATGAAGGTTCGGTGCCATGAAATGACTTCGACACACAACAAAGTAAGAGATCTTCCATAAACCACGTGGTTTCTTTAGGGGGGGGGGGGGGAAGTTGATGAATGGCCAAGTTGGTGTACATGAGGGAGGTCTATCAAATGCTATATTTTTCTATCTTTGTGTGTATCCATCGTTTTCACTCGGTTCTATCTTTTCCTATCTTTTTCTGTCCATCCTAAAACATTTCTATCCATTTTTTCTATCCTTTTCTATCTTTCAGTCTATGCCTTTCAAAAAAATTGTATATCTTTCTATTTCCCATTTTCTATCTTTTTCTATCCTTAGTTTTAAACTTATTAATTCTTATATTTTTAAAATGTATAATAATATTTTTAATACAATATTTTATGGAGGGCGCAAACCTTCACGCATAAAGTTCGCTTTCCAATGTTTAGTGCACTGAGCTAACTGAGGATTTAGGTGTTGTGTTGGAAAAACAATATCACTCTTCCAAAATAGCTCTATCCCAATCAATTCCTTGTTTAAGTAATCTCTATCTTTTTCAATCTCTTTGTTAAATCTACAACTTATATCTTCAATCTCCTCATTTATTTCTCGTCTATCCATCTCTATCCTTTTTAATCTCTATCAGTATAATCACTAACCTATATTGAAATGAATAGACTTGATAATATACTTCAAGAGCGGTAGAGAAGGATTGAAATTATTATACGCAAATATTTGTGGATATAAAAAGGTATGGGTTGAAAAGGATAGATATAGTAGATTTAAAAAAGAATAATAAAGGATTGAGATGATTATACAGTACAACCTCCATAAGAGAACCACCACGGGCGGTTAGGGGTAATAATTGCGAAAAATAGGGGGCCCCCACTCCTGGGCTTGGAGCTCGGAAATTGCGCGTGTGTGCAAAATGTGTGTTTGGGTACGCAACCTCTATAGGAGAACCCGCGGCCGGCGGCGATTACATATAAATTGTATTTACATATGAAAGTGCAGATAAATACAATATGTAGATATAAAAATATGTACATATTATATTTAAATTTAAACTAAAATTATAATTTTGTTTTCTTAAAACTTTTCGTAAAGCTTTATTTTTATAAAACTTTTAAGAAAACTGATTATATATGTAAATACACAAATTATTGTATGAAAATTAGAAAAATAATTTTAATAAAAGCAGTTTCAGTGAGAAAAAACTGAAATTAAGCTGCGCTCGGCTGCGTCTCTCGAATAGAGGTTTTGTGCCCAATTCTCGAGGTCGCGTGAGTAGGGTTTGTAGTGGGGGAAGCTTCCGAGCTCATCAAGGCCATTGGCTCTTTTATGGAGGGTCCTACTATGGAGGTTGCACTGTATTAAGGATAGACACGGATAGAAACGTATTGATTGAAAAGAATTGGTAATACACTTTAAGAAAGACAGAAAGGGATTGAAAACACTATACAAGGATAGAGATGGACATTGATAAAGATTGAAATGGGTAGACTTGGTAGTATACTTGAAGAGAGATGGAGAAGGATTGAAATTATTATACATGGATAAATGTGGATATAAAGGTATGGATTGAAAAGGATAGGTTTCTCAGTAAATTGTAAACAGGATAGAAATATAGTGATTGAAAAGGATAGTCTTGGTAATACACTTCAAGAGAGATAGGAAAGAATTGAAAAGACGATCGCTCTATCCCAATCTATCCCTTCTCTATCTAACTCTATCCTTTTCAATCTCTTTGTGAACCCGTTGTGGTCACACCTCCGAATTATAACGTGTTGTTCATAAGGGGTCAGGTGGACCCCACGTGGAAAAACTGTTACCATTCCCTTCTATTTAATATGTCGACTTTAAATTTCTACCGAACTTAGTTTAAGGTCTTTTTTTTAAGACCCAACAGTTTTCTTGCTTTTTAAATATTTTTTTCATAATGAAAAAATACAAAGAAAAAATTTATCAAAATGTTAACTTTTTCACATAAAAATTAATAAAAAATTCAATTTTTCATATAAAATGTAAATATTTTGGTTTTGTACTTGCAAGATAGTATTTTTATTTAAATTACTACAAAATGGAATGGAATGCAAACGAAAACTAATTTACTTAAGGTTCTATCGACTTTAAGGAGCACATTCTCATAATAATTATTACTTATAATTATAATTAAAATTTATATAAGTTTCATGATTTTAGATTGTGAAAGAAATTCAAATTGCGAGAAGAAACACCACAGCATTGAAATGATTAGGCAGATAGGAATAGAAAAATATATGTGTTATAAAAAGATTGAAATGATGTACGAACTAGGATAGATATGGATAGAAGAATATGCATTGAAAAGTATAGGGTTTAGGTAGTATACTTTGAGAGAGATAAAAAAGTATTAAAGTGATCCGATAAAGATAGATATAGATAGAAAGATAAAGATTGAAATGGATAGACATGATAGTATACTTCGAGAGAGTTAGAGAAGGATTGAAATTATTATATGTGGATAGACGTGGATATGAAGGTAAACGTTGATAGTATGTTACAAAAAAGGATAGAAAAAGATTGAAATGATTAGATTAAGGATAGACATGAATAGAAAGGATTGGAATGGATACACTTAGTAGTAAACTTAAAGAGAGATAGAAAAGGATTGAAATGATTATACATACAAGGATAGATATGGATAGATTAGTAGAGATTGAAAAGGATAAGCGTGTAAAAGACATAAGTAAGGATTCAAATGATTAGACCAGGGACAGACATGGATAGGAATGTAGGAATTGAAAAAGATATGCTCTGCAATAGATTGCAAAAGGGATATAAAAAGATTGGTGCGGATAGACGGAGAATAAAGAAAGATTAGCGTGGATAGATGGAGGATAGGAAATTATTGGCGAAGATAGATGAAGGATACAGAAAGATTGAAATACATATTGAGTAAGAATATACAAGCATACGAGATTCGACCTTTGATGGCTATTCTAGTTTGTTGATATTGGTTAGTCTTATGGAATATTCTATAAAAATAGTTATTACTTTAATTTTTCTCATTATTTTGACAATATCAACAGGTGAGATTACATAGAGGTCAAACGGGCTCAATCGGCGTTATAATTAAAGCCTAATGAAAATTAATAGCATATTCAAAAATGCGAGGTATAATTTATGAGACGCAAACATTTTACGGAGAAGTTTTCCCATCACATATACAGTTTTATCAAGATTAATTATATATATTACTTAGAATTAATTTTCTTAAATTAAAAGACTAAGACATATTCAGTCAAAATAAATTAATGAAATAAATATATTGTTCAAACATTTAAAACATTTATTAAAAATATTAAAAATGTATTATAGATATAATATTTATTATTATATTATTATACGTATTAAAAACGCTTTAACCTGTTCTTATTATACTGTTAATCACCACCAATCTTTTATCTCCAGTTCTGCAATTAATTTTTTTTTTAATGGCAAACCCTGGGGGCGAGGAGGTTCTAGAAGTATGAAGTAAAAAATTTTAAACATTTTAGGTCCTGGTGTATATTATGTCGTTTATTAAAGTAGTGAATTTTATGAGAACATATAATCCTTTGAAGACAACAATGTTGATTGGGTGAAATAAATTCAAAGGAATGTTACTTTTCATTTAAAATTATAGCACAATATACCTCGTGTGTGAGCTGTAAAATTTATTTTGAAAACTGCATTTTTAATCTGTTACGTAAAAGTCTATTTTTAGTTTAATTATGAATCTATTAATTTTAAAGCTAACCTTTTTTTCGTTTATCTTCGGCCGGAAATTGAATAAAACCGAAAATTGTGGCTACGAGATGTTGGTATCATGGCAATATACATAAGCAACATTATCTTAAGGAGCTTACGGGTCTTCCATAAACCTCGTGGCCCAATTTTAGCCACTTTTTGAACCCTCTCACTCCCGATGTGGTCTACCGTGGTATTCTCGTAAACTACCTCCCCCTACCCTTAGGTGTGACGTGATTTTTCAAATGTAAGACGAAAATAAAACAAAAATCAGGTTTATTTAATTAATATTTTTTAAAGAAAAATGTGAGTCAATAAATGGCGAAACTCGTTTAAAAAAAGAGTATTTTAAAGATGCATAAAGATAAGTATTAAAGATGCATTTTATTTTTTTTACACAGGTGTAAAACTACATGGCTCCGCCGTATTGGAAGTAAAAAGATAGAAAATCTATCTATTTGAATCTTTTTAAATCTTGAGGATTAAAATAAAAAGGAAAAATGAATCCAAATGTATCCATCCCTATCCATACCAATTTATTTTTATCTCTTTTTATAATTTACAAGAAACTCTTTTCTTTCTTTACCTATCTTCGCCAATAATTTCCTATACTCCATCTATCCACGCTAATCTTTCTTTATTCTACGTCTATTCACACCATTCTTTTTATATCCCTTTCAGAATCTATTGCAGCGCCTACCTTTTTCAATCCCTACTTTCCTATCCATGTCTATCCTGGGGTGCGATTATGTAACTTCACTTTCACGTTCACCTCACTTCACGTCCTGAATTTAAAAATGCAGATTTCAATTTTTTTTTAATTTTGCATTTTTAAATTCACGACGTGAAGTGAGGTGAACGTGAAAGTGATGTTACATAATCGCACCCCTGGTCTATCTATTCAATCTCTACTATATTGGTACAAGAAAATAAAAAATAAAGACTTACCAAACAAGAAATATGACAAGTTAGAGACAAAAGGAATCTGATAGAGATACGTTAGTAATTATACTGGATAGAAGATTGAAGATATATGTTATAGATTTAACAAAGAGATTGAAAAGGATAGAGTTAAATAGACAAGGGATAGATTGGAAAAGAGTGATCGTATTTTCAATTCTTTCCTATCTCTCTTGAAGAGTATTATCACTATATTTCTATCCATTTCTATCCTTTTTACAATTTACTGGGAAACCTATCCTTTTCAATCCATACCTGTATATCCACATCTATCCATGTATAATAATTTTAATTCTTCACTATCTCTCTTCAAGTATACAACCAAGTTTATCTATTTCAATCTTTATCTTTGATAGATAGATTTGATAGATCCCTTATTATTAGTTAGTTAGTGATTATACTTACAAAGAGATTGAAAGAGATAGAGATGGATAGACGAGAAATAAATGAGGAGATTCAAGATATAAGTTACAGATTTAACAAAGAGATTGAAAAGGATAGAGTTAGATAGACAAGGGATAGATTGGAAACGAGCGATCGTCTTTTAAATTCTTTCCTATCTCTCTTGAAGTGTATTACCAAATATATCCTTTTAAATCACTACAGTTCTATCCATTTCTATCCCTTTACAATCTACTGGGTAGAAGCCTATCTTTTTCAATCTTTACCAATATCCATCTATATCCTTGTATAGGGGTTTCAATCCCTTTCTGTCTCTCTTGAAGTGTATTACCAAGTCTTTTCAATCACCACGTTTCTATTCGTATCTATCCTTAATCTAATCATCTCAATCCTTTTCTCTCCTTTTTACAATCTACTAGGAAGCCTATCCTTTTCAATCCATACCTCCATATCCACATCTATCCACATATAATAATTTCAATCCTTCTCCAATTCTCTTGAAGTATACTATCAAATCTATTCATTTCAATCTTTATCTTTCTATCCATATCTATCTTTGTTGAATCACTTTAATACCTTTTTATCTATCTCGAAGTATTCTACCAAAAACCCATCCTTTCCAATCCTTATTCTTTTATTCACATCTATCCTTGTATAATCATTTTAATCTTTATATACCACCCTGCTGGAAGTAAACGGATTCAAACGGATAGAAATTTTTTATCTGTTTGAATGTAAACTTTGCATCCTTTTCAATCATGTTCTTTTCTCTGTTAGATTTTTAAATCTTTATGCGTTTGAATCATTTTCCATACGTGAAATGGAATATTATAACATGCCCTTATCCGGTTGAATCCAAACTTTTTTTTATCCTTATCTATCCCTGAAATGGTATCGTATTTATGCGTTCTAATCCGTCTTCATTGAAAAATATTCTATCCTTATGTATCCTTTTTAATCCAACTGAAATTAATATATCCATATCTATCCTTTTAAATCCGTCGTCAAAGTAAAAATATGCTATTAATATAATATTTGGTGTAAAACGGATTAAAGAGGATAAAAAATGATTCAAACGGATACATTTTTAATCCGTGATAGGAGACAGGATCAAATCTCAGTAATTCGTGAATAGATAAGGATTAAGTCAAGGATAAAATATGAAGGATTGAAACGGATGAGTATATAAATTGATAGTAATACATAAATCGGATATAAAAGGATTAATACGGATATATAGTGACACCGGATAAGATTATGATTCAAACGGATAGACGGATAGCCAACGGATACAAACTGATTGCCGTGTACTAAAAAGTATTCAAAAGGATACTTATGGATAGATGACGGATTAAGATGGATAAAGTTTCAATCCGTTTACTTTCAGCAGGGAACGAGATGTTCGGTACGAGAGGTACGGCCGCGGCGATGGCAGCGGCGCAGCAGTGAATTGATAGCGTCGTCATCGCCGTCAACGTGGACGTAGTCCTTGACTCCTTGTTAGTTGAATTCTATTTATAGAATCGAGGACCTATATATAGACCGACGGGGCTATGCATAGCTTTACCCAGCTTTATACCTCTGTTAGTGCGTCGATGGGGGGATGGGAGTTGTGCAGGTTCAATGAAACTAGGCCATCATCCCCTCCAGGTACCCCTACTGCATCCCTTACTTGAAAATACATCTCCCATTCAGAATTCAGACATTAGGACACGTCTCTACTGCATTCACTTTCTCGCATCTCAAATTTCAATCATATTTTCCCATCAAAGCCATATTAAAATTTCAATTTTAATTGCTCTTAAAAAGGAAATATGGGATTAATCCCACGAAATTTCCTGATTTTTATTCTTTAAGGTTCTTCCAAAGTGGAATTATGGAATCGGCATCTTTAAATTATGGTACATTACGGTACAGGCTTACAAGACGCATGCGCGGCGCGAAATTCAAATTTACATATTACCAAGCACTTGAATTTTTAATATTTTTTATAAATAAAATGTTAACATTTTTTTAATAAATGAATTCAATAATATTATGTTTGAATAAAATTGTATTATTCTATTATTCTTTTAAAAGAATAATCTTTTATAAAATAATAAATTTTATAAATATAATTTTGTAATATTTTAATTTAATTTAATTGAATTTTATAATACCTATAATTTTATAATTTTATAAAGCAACAAATTTTCCAAAAATGAAAGCGGAAGATGATAGGATGCGAAAATGCGGGAAATTCAAAACCCATAATGAACCGAACCATCTCATTCGTCGATTCACTTGGATTCAATTAAAATTAATTGGTCAAGCAAGCTTTATATATAGGGTAGAAAATAATTCTCATTAGCTATTCTGTCTTCGTCATTATTTTTTGATTAAAAAAAAATTAAAAAACATAAACATCATAAAATTATGGCCAGCGTTGCCAGAACGTACATACATATAAAAAATTTTTTAAATAATAAATAAATATAAATTTACATAAATATAAAGAACGTATATAAATATAAATATAAAGTAAAACTATAATTATTCGTAGCTTAAATAATATAAATTGAAAAATAGTTTAGAGAAATTATATTGTCAGAAATTACATTGCCTTTTGTAAATTTAACATTCTTTTCTAAGAATCAATAAAACATTCACTATTATTTTCTCCAATATTACACCCAGAGAAAAAGTTTGTTTAAATCAAATAAACGTATATTTGCCTCAGAGCTAACTAAAAAATATCTTTGAATTAAATAAAATTTATTTGATTCAAAGATATTTTTTCTTTGAATTAAAAAGACAATTTCTTTGAATCAAATAAATTTTATTTAATTCAAAGCTATTTTTTAGTTGGCTCTGAAGCAAATATACGTTTATTTAATGCAAACAAACTTTTTTCCTGGGTGTGTTAGTAACTTCACAGTATAATATGCAAAATAATAATTTCTAAAAAACTGACATTATATCCTCGCTTTCCTATTGGCTTTAGTAAAAATTAATATTATAATACTACATTCTACAATGAAAAGTTTCTCCGTGCAGTAACAAAAATTTATCGCTATTGAATATTTTATTTATCTATAGTTATATTTTTCTGTCTAGAAATAAAATTAATTTATTATCAGGTATATAACATTCAGATAACATTAATGAACGTGATATATTTTATTTCATAGGATACGTTTTTTTATCAATTATACTGAAAAATCTAAAAATGAAATTACTCATCAATGAGCCATAATTGACATAATGATAAAACTAATAAATATAAACTATAAATATAACTATTAATATAACTATAAATTATACACTCATTTCCCGATCGACGGGCACTGCTCGGGGGTCGAGTGCCCTCGATCGGATGGGATTAAGAATAGCTCGAGCTATTCAGTGTTGGCTGTCGAAGGACGCTTGGGGGGGACGTAGAATCAGCCAAGCGTGAAAAGTGCCCTCGATTGGAGTTCCCTCGATCGGGAGATGAGTGTACTTAAATAATAGCATTTGATGAGGTTTCGTATAGCATTATAAGTACATATTACATATTATTAAGAAATGTAAGAACAGAATTGTTTATGGCTGATTTCAAGTACTCTGAGATATTTAATTGTTATTATGAATTAAATTTATTTGTTTATGAACTAGCAAGAAACAATAAGACAGTTTCACATTGTTATATCAGTTATAACATATGAGTGAGTAAAAATGGGAAAGAAGTTTATTAAAAAACTACCTACGGCTACCAAGTCGTTAATAAACTATGTATATAAAAGGTAGTCGGAATAGAATAATTGCATGTAAAAAAAAATAGAAGAGAAAACAACCAAAAGAATACAATACATGTGAAATTGTGAAGTGATGTTCTTGAAAGGAATGCAAGAGGAAAAGAAGGAAAAGAAGGCCAGACTCAAGACTAGAAGAAGTGCCATTCTAACGTAAGAGCAAGTAAGAGACATCATTGACAAAAATAGAAAATATATACCTGAAAAACTGGGAATTTAAATAAAAAGAAATCACAAGGAGACTTATAGAGTAAAGAGCTGGATGAAAATTGTAATTAAGGAAATGTGACGCCTTTTCATAAAAGCATTTTACATTCGCCAACTATACATTTGCAATGATAAATATTTTTCTATCAAATTAATCTACTTTATAGCAATAATAAATACTTTTTCCTAAAACTACCCATGCAGAATTTTTGATGGATTTCTAATGGGGTTCAGACAGGGTCCTGGTTAGTTTTCCCCACTTCTTATGTGGCTATAGTCAGATTAACTGGCAAGGCCCAGACAAGGCTTGTAATTCTTAGGCAGAATATTGCCCTACTTCAGGAAAACTGACCAGGGCCTTGTCAGTTTTACCATAAAATTCCCTAGTAAATACCCCACCTAAGAAAAACTGGTCAATACCCTATCAGGATTAAAAAACTATCCCGCAGGATCATTATTCACAATATTTAATTTTCTGAGAACAAAAGTCTTATTCTAAAAAGAGGTATTAATTTTATAGAAATAATAAGTGATTTAAATAAATTTTTAAAAAATTTCAAAATAGTTTAATAGAGTTTCCAGATTTTAGAATATTAAAAATTTTTTTTAAGTATTTGACGGGATTTTAAATATCAAAGAATTTTAAAGGATTTTCAAAAGATTTCAGGTGATTTTAAGGAATTTAAAGGGATTTCAAGAAATTTTAAGTGATTCTAGGGAATTTAAAGGGATTTTAAGATATTTTTCAACACTCAGAAAAAAAGTTTCTTTAAAGCAAAGAAATTCTAGTATTGATGTACTATCAAAGAAACATTTGTTTGATTTAAAGAAATTTTTTTGTTACATTTTTTTATTTGATTTGAAGAAATATTTCTTTAAATTTAACGGAAAATTTCTTTAAATTAAAGAAATATAATTTTTGATTTGACCCTTATTAAACATAAAAATAAATCATATAAGAAAAGATTATTAATTAAGAACATTAATTATTCGTTCAAATTTTATGGATTTACTTATAAATAATCAATATTTGTAAATTTTAACGCTTATATAACAAATAAAATTTTATTTAAACTAATAACTTGTTTGAATCAAACAAATCATTTAAACAAATAGTTTCTTTAAGTGAAAGAGACTAAATGACGTAATTTATTAAAATCAAAGAAATATTCTTTTAACATAACAATATTTGTGTGTTGAATCAAAACAACGTAGTCAAACAATTGTTTTCTTTAATTTAATAAGAACTTTTTTCTGGGTGAAGATTTCCAAAAGATTTTAAAAAGATTTCAAGTGATTTTAAGGAATTTAAGGGGATTTCAAGAAATTTTAAGAGATTCTAGGGAATTTAAAAGGATTTCCAAAGAACGTAAGGATTTTCCAGAGCTTTCACAAGATTAAAAAGATTATAAAATATCCTAAAGTACTTTAAGAGATTTTAGTGACTTTTAAGAGATTTCAAGTGATTTTAAGTAATGTAAGAGGGTTTTCAGAAATTTCAAGTTATTCTAGGGAGTTTAAAAGGATTTTATGATATTTTTCAAGATTTCAAAGATATCCAGATTTTCTAACGGATTTCAGGAGAATTTAAAGCGATATAAATAGATTGCAACTTATTTTTAAAAATGTTTAAAGAATTCAGGAGAGTTCCAAGATTTTAAATTAATTTATGCATTTTGTTAATTTTTTCAAAGGATTTTAAATGATATTGAAAATTTTTTAAGGATTGTAAAAGAACTTTCAAGAATTTAAGGATTATCAAGAATTTTCACAAAATTTTAAATGATTTTAGGGAATTTAAAGAAATTTCAAGAGATTAAAAATATTTGTAAATATTGTAAGGGATTTTTGATGAAGTTTAAAATGTTAAAACACTTAAAAATAATATGAAAAAATTAAAGAAATTTCAGAGTTATTAAAATATGCCAAAGAATTTGTAAAGATTTCAAGTGAAAAATATTAGTATTTCCCTATATTTTTACCCGATGTTTGAATTCAACATGAAAAACTCTTCAGTGCCCTTTTTCATTATCAACAAATTGGTGTATTAATGAAAAATGTCTACTCTATTACTTATGTTTAATTGCGGTAATTTCTGCACGGGTATAGACCATTTATTTCCCTGTGTAAAAATAGATGTATTAAAAATAACTCTCTCTCTCTCTTTATATATATATATATATATTAATATAAAAGAGTATAATCTATAAATTTCATCATTATGTATAACGTGGAGATTATACGCTAGTTTTGTAAATGAAATCAATTTTGTAAATTTTAATACAATTACCAAATGTGATGAATATTAACATTATTACCGACGTAATGACTCGATGACCGTTAATTTTTAGCCAAAACTAATTGTGAGTAAATTCGCACGCATGGTTAATGAAAATTAAGAAATAAAATATATTCAAAATTTCTGTAAGTAAATATAATATAATATAATATGCGACATGACAGGATCATGTTACAGTGGAACCGCATTGCGGTACACCATGCTTCGTAAACCGCGCACATTACCCGGCTCGCATTGGTATACTCATCCCTCCCCTTTTCCTTTGCCCCTGTTACGTCCTGATAGAACCAAAGAATTTTATCTGTTTTAATTCAAATGTATATACTTTAAAATGTATAATATCACTATTGTAGGGAAATTATTAATTCTTATTTCATTAAAAATTCATTTGAATCAGTGAAATATCTGCTTTTGGAAGATATTTATTGATTCAAAAGTATATTTATTGATTTCCGAGTATTTTTTTCTCTGTGTAATTACAGATTTAATGGAATTTAAAAGTATTACAAGAGTTTTTAATACTTTCAGTAAATTTCAAACGGTTGAACAAATTTCAAAGAATATAAAAACACTTTTTATTGCCACATTACTTCAAAATTTTGAAACTTTTTTGAATGTTTTGAAATTTCTTAAAATCACTTGAAATCTGTAGAAATCCTTCGGCATGTTTTCACAACTCTGAAATTTCTTGTTCTTTAATTTTTTTCATAGCATTTAAAAAATATTTTGACATTTTTTAATTTCATCAAAAATCCCTTACAATATTTACAAATATTTTCAATCTCTTGAAATTTCTTTAAATTCCCTAAAATCATTTAAAATCTTGTGAAAATTCTTGAAAATCCTTAAATTCTTGAAATTTATTTTACAATCCTTAAACAATTTTCAATATCATTTAAAACCTTTTGAAAAAATTAACAAAATGCGTAAATTAATTTAAAATCTTGAAACTCTCCTGCATTCTATAAACATTTTTAAAAATAATTTGAAATCTATTTTTATATCTTTAAATTATCCTAAAATCCGTTAGGAAATCTTGATATCCTTGAAATCTTGGAAAATATTGTTTAAATCCTTTTAAATTCCACAGAATAACTTGAAATTTCTAAAAAACCCTCTTACATTCCTTAAAATCACTTGAAATCTTTTAAAATTCACTAAAATCTCTGAAAGTCCTTTACGATATCTTATAATCTTTTTAATCTTGTGAAAGCTCTGGAAAATCCTTACGTTCTTTGGAAATCATTTTAAATTCTCTAGAATCACTTAAAATGTCTTGAAATCCCCTTAAATTCCTTAAAATCACTTGAAATATATTTAAAATCCTTTAAAATTCTTTAATATCGTAATTAATCCCTTGAAATACTTTAGAAAAATTTTTAATGCTATACTTTGAATGCTTTTACTAATAAAATCTGGATATTCTCTTAAACTATTTTGAAATTCTTTAAAAATTTCTTAAAATCACTTATTGTTTCTATATAATTAATACCTCTTTTGTATAATAAGACTTTTTTCAGAAAATGATATAATTTAATAATCAAATATTGTGAATAATGATGTCGACAGAATATTTTTTGGGGTATTCACCAATTTTTCGTAGGTGAGATATTTACTATTTATTTTATTTCTTACAACTTCAAGTAATTTAAAAACCAATGAAATTTCGCTAATTCAAATTCAGAGAGTAGGTTTGAAATAACAATGTATCCGCGATTTTAGCGACATTTCGTTACTTCACTTTTTAAGAGAGGTATTTCAAAAGAGGTTTCTAGGAATTTTAATCGATTTTGACCGTTGTCAAGTGATTTTTACGAACTTCTAAAGATTTTTAGGATTTTCAAAAGATTTCGTAGAATTTTAAGGTATTTTAAATGTTTTGAAATTTTTAAGAGTATTAAGACGATTCTAAGAACTTTAAGAGGTTCCAATGAATTTTAAGCGATTATGAAGGTTTTCGTGAAATTTTAAGTGATTTCAAAAGTTTTCAGAGAATTTTAAAAAAAGTCAAGACATTTTCATAATTTTAAGGGATTTTCTGATTTTTAAAAGATATAGAATTTTTAGGATTTCATGGAATGTAGCGAGATTTCTTATAATTTTAATGGATTTTAAAGGACGTAAAGAGACTTTATATGTTATCATAGAATTTTAATAAGTTTCTGGTAATATTAAGGTAATTTTAGTGAGGGATTTCAAAAGAATTTCTATACATATATGACTTTTAAAAAAATTTGTAGAATTTAAAAGGATTTTGAAGGTTCTAGTAAAATTTTAAGGGATTTTATGAGATTCTTCTAGTAATTAATAGATTTTGTAAAACTTTTAAGGATTTCATGGAATTTGATACGATTTCTAAAGATTATAAGAGATTTTAAATGTTAAGAAATTCCAACAGGTTTTTATGAATTTTTAGAGATTTTTGCAAATCTTAATTTGGATTTCAAGAGATTTATAATTTTAATAATAAAATAATTGTTCGGAAAAATAAAAATTATGTTAAATAAATAATTCGGAAAAATGAAAATTAGGACAAATAATTTTTAGGCAAAACATACAAATTATAGTACATTATCATTAGATGAATGTGTTTATGTAAAATAAATTTTATGAAAAACAGAATTTGGGGCATTTTCATGCGCTCCTAGCTGAATAGTATGTTAATGTGAATGTGCGTGAATAAGGCTTGAATTGAATGTCCTTCTGAAAATGCATCAAATATTCTGATACCGAATTAGCTAATAAGGGTGGCAGTGTGCTACAACGGCGACAGTGGGAATAATGAGGAAAAAAGGGGAAAGTAGAGTGAATTGGGAGAAAAGGAGAGGGGGAATGCGCGGGGGAGGGGGGAGGGTTGGCATAATATAGCCATGGCCCATTTTCACGCAGTGACGTCATATCGGTTTCACCGCCTCACTGGATATACACCAAAGTGCAGAGTATCCCTTTTGGAAGTAAAAAGATATAGAAAGGAATAGAAATTTTTTAGTAGAAAAGAATAGAGATTTTGTATCCCTCGAAAAATACGCACTTTGCATCAATCAAACGCTATCTTTTTCTATCTATATGTATATCTGTCGTTTTCACTAGGCTCTATCTTTTCCTATCACTTTATATCTTTATAAGAGCTCTATTCCAATCTATCTCTTGTTTTTCCAAGTCTATCTTTTTCAATCATATCCTATCATCGACACCAATCTTTTCTCAATTTAAATCTCTTCTATCCATTTTCTCTATCTTTTTCTATCTTTCAGTATATCTCTTCTAAAAAAAATGCAAATATCTTTCTATCTCTCGTTTTCAATCTTTTTCTATCCTTAGTTTTAAACTTATTAATTTTCAAATTGTGAACAAGCATAATAATATTTTAAATATTAATCTTTATAAGAGCTCTATTCGAATCTATCCCTTGTTTTTCCAAGTTTATCTTTTACAATCTCTTTGTTAAATTTATAACTTATATCTTTAATAGAAAAGGATTAAAATTATTATGCGTGGATAGATGTGGATATGAAGGTGTGGATTGATAAGGATAGGCTTCCTAGTGGATTGTAAAAATGATAGAAAAGGATTGAGATGACTAGATGAAGTGTAGACGTGGATAGAAACATAGTGATTGAATAGGATAGACTTGGTAATATATTTCAAGAGAGATAGGAAAGGGGTAAAATGACTATACAAGGATAGAGACGGATAGATAGGTAAAGATTAAAATGGATATACTTGATAGTAAACTTAAAGAGAGGTGGAAAAGGATTAAATTTATTATGCGTGGATAGATGTGGATATGGGGGTGTGGACTGAAAAGGATAGAGAGATAGGAAAGGATTGAAAAGACTATATAAGGTTAGAGATGGATAGGAATGGTAAAGATTGAAATGAAGAAACTTGATAGTATACTTCAAGAAAGATAGTGAGGGATTGAAATTATTGTAGGTGGATAGATGTGGATATAAACGTATGGATTAAAAAGGATACAGCAGATTCTAAAAAGGATAGAAAAAGATTGAGACGATTAGATTAAGGATAAACATGGATAGAAATGTAGTGATTAAAAAAGAAAGACTTGGATTCAAATGATTAGACAAAAGATAAACGTGGATAGGAAAGTTGGAATTCAAATAGATAAGCATGGCAGTAAATTGCAAAAGGGGTAGAAAAAGATAGGCATGGATAGGCGGAGAATAAGGAAAGATGGAGAAGGATTGAAATTATTATACGTGGATAGAAGTGGATATATAGGTATAGATTAAAAAGGATAGGCTTCCCAGTAGATTGTAAAAAGGATAGAAAAGGATTGATATGATTAGATTAGAGATAGACCTGGATAGAAACGTAGTGATTGAAAAGGATAGACTTGGTAATATACTTCAAGAGAAGTAGGAAAGAATTGAAATGACTATACATGGATAGAGACGGATGGAATGGTAAAGATTGAAATGTATAGACTTGGTAGTATACTTAAAGAGGGATAGAAAAGGATTGAAATTCTTATACGTGGATAGATGTGGATTTTCGAGGTGTGGATTAAAAAGGATAGGCTTCCTAGTGGATTGTTAAAATGATGGAAAAGGATTGAGATGATTAGATTAAGGATAGAGATAGATAGAAATTTAGTGATTAAAAAGGATAGACTTGGATTAAAATGATTAGACAAAAGATAGACATTGACACTAAAGTTAGAATTCAAAAAGATAAGCAAGGCAGCAGATTGCAAAAGGGGTAGAAAAATATATCTTTTTACTTCCATCATTATTACTTCAATCATTAATTTATTAAATTAAAAATCAAAAGAATATTAATATAAATTTGCATCAAAATGTAAAATCAGCAAGTTAATAACAAGTTAAAAAAACATCGATATAATATGAAGAAGAGAAGAATAAAAAGATGGTTTCTAGAAAGATGGAATTTTCTAATTTAGTATTCGTATTGAGGTTTATGATGGAGTTTGAGGGTTTGAGATAGCATTTCACTTGTGTGAGATGTATTTGGATGTGGCGGTTGCTGTTGGTGTTTAGAAGGCTGCAGGAGAAGCCAATGGCGCCTGATGCTTCTTCATCCTCTACCAATCAATATGGGACACCATGACTTCTCCCGCACGCGCACCTATATCTCCTCACTGTTTCAGCTGTCTTTTAATTAAGTCAAAATGAATAATATTTGAAATTATACATTATACATATACGTATTATACATATATTACATGTATACGTATAATATAGTAAATAAAAAATATCGCTCGTTCGTTTGCTTGACATTTAAAGATTGTTTTTACTAACAAAAGTATATTTAAAATTTAAATCCAAGTTCCTATTATATTTCTAAAAGGGAAATTATCGCTTAAGATTTCTTTTAAGTGTTCCTTTTATTAAGAGTTTTATAAGAATAGATAATAAATATTTATTAACTCGTGCCGACATTAACCCTTAAACACACAGTTGTACACACTTGTTTTGAGAGAGACTGAGAAAACCTTTATAAAAAAACTAAATTATTTGATATTTTGACTTGATTTTTTTTTAAACTCCTTGAACGTATAATTTTTAAAGTATATTATATGTTATATTATATATAGTTTATATATATATATATATATATATAT
>UCOK01019918.1:4203-21487 GCA_900474325.1 Synergus umbraculus
TTCTTCTCAGTCTACCATGTGACTATCCCATAAGTTTGTCTCATTCGCACATTTTTCACACATTTTACCCGGAAAATGTGTGAGACAACCTTATGGGATAGTCACATGGTAGAGTGAGAAGGACATTTTCCTAAAAGCGTGTAATCAGGCCTTTATTCACGTGAAAAATGATTTCTTATAAGAAATCTTATATAAATATTTCTTGAAAAATAAAAATTGATTAACAAAAATATTTTTTGTATACAAATAATTTTTTTTGTAATCAGTTTCTATTTTTCAAAAAGTATTTAATTAAATAATAACATCGAAATTTTTATATTGATTTTAATAATTCATTGAATAGTAATAAACAGTCTTCAGTTTACGAATCACAGAATTCAGCTCGTAAAACATGGAATAAATAATTCTTCAGTCCATAAACATATGGAAAAGAAATATTAATTTCTTATAGTTTGATTTTAAATCGTGGCAATTAGTTAATTGCTTACTTAGTTTACAATTATTGGTAACGATCACAAGTTGTAAGCAGTCTTTGGTTTATTAATCTTATCATAAAAATAAATTATTAAAATATAATGTTGCAAATCAAGAAATATTATGCAACCTTAAAAGGAAACAAGCCTTTCAGTCGGCAAAACTAAACATTTCAGAAGCATCAGCATCCTTTTCGTGTACCTGAGAAGGCGTGAAGGTGTACATAGATTTAGACATCCTATTAAACATTTTAGGTAGTGGTGAAAAGTTAAAGCAGCATCCTCCTTGCTTTCTGACAGCCTGGTTTGCATGAAGTATGCCATTGACTGTGGGAGTAATTAATTTGTTTCGTTTCTTTGTCTTTATATTGTTAATTTTTGAAAATTCTCTCTCACAATCGGAATTGGAAACAGGCATTGAGAGGGCGGTTAGGGCAAACTTAGGTAGGGCCATGAACAGCTGCTCTCCACACTCATCTCTGTGATGCAACAACTATAAATCTTTAGAAGCAAATCTTTAGAAAAGTGTTTTAATTGATTAAGGGCGTTGCAGGAATGTCGAAAAAATGGTGAAATTTGAGAGTACACTCTAACCTGCAGAGCAAATTTCGTCGACTTTTTGAGGCCACAGGAAAGACTTTTTAAAAGTTTTTTCAAGTCCTGAAGGGAAAGCAGGCTGAAACTTAGGGGACTTGGTGTTTCGATTTTTGATTAGAGGAAAATATCGGCGTAATTCAATAATATTACCTGGTGTATTCAACGACGCCGCCCTGGCGGAAGGTTCGGATTGAAATTCATTCCGAACCAAACCAACATATTGCAGCTCTGAGAGCTGCTGCCCTCTTTATGCGTGGAAGTGGAGCTAGCGCTAGCCATGATGTCTGCGTCCACGCATTGTGACAGTTTGTCAACATTGCAAGTAAAGAATGCATCAAGTTGCATTTTTGGAGAATGAACAGACTTATTTAAACGACTGAAGCATCCCAGACGGCAGTGTGAGTAAAAGTAAATTATAAATACTTTAGCTGGGTTCTTTGAAAACGAGGTAGGCTGAAAATGGTAATTATTCTTAACCTAAACTTATTCTAATGACATAGTATATAATTCTTTCATTTTCTCAACACTCATACTCTTATAATTAGGTGAGTTCTCGCTGGCTGTTCTTATTTTGACTTTCCCGAACAAAATCGATCTGGGAAAAGGATCAATAACGTGGTAAAATTTCACCACGTTACAAAGTATAATAATTATTATAATAGAAAGGTACTGTGATACTCGTACATACATGTTAAGTGTTATAGCGAATGCTTACCTTTTCTTAATCGCCTGACAAAATGTGACAAGGAAAAGCCGACATCTTTCTTTTAAATTCATAATTTGCTCAGGGTTGGCCTGAAAATCTTGTTTTGAGAACTGAGACATCACATCAACACCCAAGTACATGTTATTAATATGTAAATATTTTGTACAGTCATCTGGGCAAATTTCGTCGACTGGGGTGCGCAAAACGTAGTCACGAGACATGTAAGTCAGCAAAAATTCTTTATACGCTGTTACCATCCTGTCATGCAGCACAGTTATTACTGTCTTCTCAGACTGGAAGTACTCATTCAGCCCTGTAATCTTCGGCAATATCCACTTCAAGAAGTAATAATACGCTTTAATGAATGGATATGACAAACTCGAATAAATGATATCCCCTGTCTGAAGACGCAAGTTCAGTGTTTGGTCACCAAAGTACAATTTCAACGCATCCCAATTCTCCAAAATACGTAGTACCGCTGGAGTGAATGACAACCAACGTGTTTGACTAGGATGGAGCATATTGGTAATATTTAACTCAAAAAATTCCTGGAATTGAATGAACTGTGCTCGACGTTTGCTGCTATTGCTAAAATAATTAAAAATAAGGCGACACAGATCTTCACAAATACAGGGTAGCACTTTGCACGCTTCACTGGCGCATAAGTGCAAAGAGTGACAAATACAAGTCACAATTACAATTCCAGGACAAAGTGACTTCATTCTCGTAGCGACTGAATTATTGCAGCTCATCATAACACTGCAGCCATCACTGTCAAACCCTATAATGTTCTCTTCTGGAATCTGCCTTTCATTAAAGGTTGCTATCAATTGATCATACAGAACTTGGGCCGTAGCTCCGGTATCTGCAGCGTTGGTATTTTTCTCGGTAAAAATTTGCTCCAATTCCCAATGCCTCGTGGTTACTCGACCAATCTCTTCATCGTACAATCTCATCAGTTAAAATCGAAAATTTTACGGATTTAAGACTTTCTGCAAGAGACTCCTTCTCGGCATCTCAAATATCATTTAAGACAATACACTTTGCCTTCGTCCTCTTCATATTCAAAGAAGCAGCAATCTGTGCGAGGTGTGCTTTGAAAAAAGTGTAGCCACACTCTTCTGGGTCTTTGAACACGAGGCTTTTTCATTTGCTAAGTGTTTTTTTCCTGTAGCATGTCTGTCAATGTCAGATCTAAGAAAATAGAAAAAAATAAGGTTTGAAATCTTCACGCGCTATTTTATATATACACTGTTAAGGCCAACATTTTTTTTCGCCATTCTCATGTCCAAACCAAATAAGATATTAAGGGCATGTGATACTTTACCATAAGAGCAAATTAGTTATACCAATTATACATTCACAATAATAAATATTTTTAGCTAATAAGAGTCAATAAACCTTCGTCTACATGATACGAAGGTCTATTGACTCTTATTAGCTAAAAATATTTATTATTATGAATGTATAATTGGTATAACTAATTTGCTCTTATGGTAAAGTATCACATGCCCTTAAGTTAAAATTTTGGGATATTATAAAGTAAAATATGCGAAGGATCGTTCTTCTATGACAAAAGATTTATAATTACTAAAAAAATATCCAAAAAATTGATGTAGAAAAACATTTCTTAGTATTTTCTACTTCATATCCCAAAATTTTAAATTGATATATCTTATTTGGTTTGGACATGAGAATAGCAAAAAAATGTTGAGGTTAATATAGAGCACACCCTTAAAATTTGTATTGGTATTGTCCCGATGTGTGAGAAAAACACAGAAGGAGGAGATTGGAGAGTGCAAGAACTATTTATGGGATGATATCGGGGCACTTGCACTGTTAACTGCTCTGGGTCAACTCACTCCCTTACGGGAAATCATACAGGTCACTCTCTCTCCAGTAGCCTTTAGTGCGCTCTTACTGTACAGTGTGTATGTGTACTTTTTAACTAAGCCACCCAGGACTCAGTGAGTGGAATACAAAGCCAGCCACACATCACAAGGGCTAAGGACAGGATCTGCCTGCTGCCTTAGTGGATGATACGACGTATCATCCAGGCTCCTCCAAACCCCGCGGCACACTTGCCATTTCCCCGGGTGCAACGTAGTGAGGGCTGTACCCGTGCCTGAGACGTCAGGACTGCGTTGTACTCCAGCAGTGGAGGTGTCCTCCTTTTCAGAAATCTACAGGTGCTGGCTGGTAAATTAGGAACTACTTGAATGGTCATTCAATCTTCGGTATTGTAACCTATTAAATTCTCTATTATATCTTCTTATTTCAATCTTCTAAATCTACTTGGAAGGCTTTTTCCTCACGCAAGACTGGGGTTTTTTATGCCGGAAAAGTGGATTTAATATTATAGTTTATTAAAGTTCTTATCTAGTAAAATTGGCTCACCTCTTCAATTTCACACCCCCCCCATACCTTCCTTTTGGTTTTTTCATTTATGAACTTCCTAATTAAATTGAGACTTATTTACTTCCTTTTTTTTAGTTGTCATTCTTTATAAATTTAATTGCAAATTTTTAAAAATTTCATGATATTTGAAAAAGCTAAATCGATATCTATATTCCAATACTTACTTTTCTGCCCTAAAACTTGTATTGCAAAGCTTGCAAATACATTTAAATGGATCATTCGGGTCTGGCTTCAAAAATTTGTATAAAGATTGCAACTTCAATCCAAACTTTACATTTCGGTGTTTTAAATTTGTATTATTTTTTATTTTCCTCTTTTTAGGAGTACAGGATCCAGCTCTGTTACCATCATTTCCATTCCTGTCATTTTCTTCTTCACTGCTGAGATCCATAGCAACACGAAAAGAACACGAAACTGCCGCAACTAATGCAAATACCTAACTGCCACTTGATGCTTTATTGTTTAGGGATGTAAAATTTCATGAATCTTTCAAAGTTTCCTCTGGTTTGAAAGTTTCAAACCAGAAATTTTTTTACGATAGAAAGAAATGGAGATATTCTAATATTCCCATTTCCTTTCATCTTTACATTCTTAAGTTAACACTCTTTAGTTCAGTCTACTATGTATAGGTTTGCTAATGTGACTAGTAGTTTACCGTAGGACTCCAATACAAAGTTTTTGAATTGATACGTAAGTTACGTAACGTAACTTCTATCACGAAGCCAGAATTCACCTAGTTGTCTTTCATGATTGGCTGAAGGTTTACTAAAAGTAAAAAATGCGGATATTTCGCATATATTTCGTCATCCGCATTAGGTAATTGCGGACTGCGGATAATGATTTAAAATTGCGGTACAAAATAAGGAAATGCGGAACATCTGGCAACACTGAATCGAAGGTTCGAAGGGGGAGAGGGTTCGTCGAATGTGGATCGCAACTCGGATCATTTAAATTATTGCGCGGACAATGAGTTAAATTTTTATATCGGACGGGAATGTAAACCACTGTTCCCAAGCAATAACAATCTTTTGCTAAATACAAATATAAACAATGTCGATTTTGAAGCTCGAGTCATAATTACGCGACGAGTCGAAATGAAAATAGATGATCCGAATGCTGACAGTCTAAAATTCGATAAAGGAAATCTTGTCTCACAGCGAAGTTGTTGTGAACTTGTGAATGGGCAGGAACGTTTTCCTCAGAACGACGTGTGTTCAGAGCTTTCGGGTGAAGTTGTCGAGGAAACCATCCGAGAGCGAGTTTAACTAAATTCGAATTGTAGCCAGGATTGGTAACAAACGAAATTTGACCTTGTCCAAAATCGTTCTGATGGATTTTCTGACTGGAAAGTAGAGAACGACGATCTGTTCTTTCGTCCCAATCCTCATTCAGACAAAGTTCTGACTGATGGCGAGCGACCGTGAAAAAAAGTAGTCAAACCGTGTAATGTCATGAGTGTCCTTAGTGAAAATCATGATGTTCCACTGGCAGGACATCTGGGTCGTAATAAAACGCTAAATAGTGCCCGCCAAAAATTATTACTGGCCAGATATGACTCGGGATGTCAGATCTTATGTCAAGAATTGCAAGACTTGTCGTAAGGTGGGAAATTGTCAAAAACCTTCAAGGGGACAGTTATCTACAAAGCCCTTACGGTCACCTTGGGCATAAATTTCAGTCGATACCGTTTTATATAAAAATCGAACAAAGCGAGGAAATTCGTGCTTGTTAATTATTCAGGATTCGTTTACGAGATATATCGAGTTATTCCCTGTAAGATACAGGACCGGTAAATCTGTGGTTAGTGCACTCGACACTATTTTCGATCGTTGGGGAACATCTACATCAATTATCACGGGTAATGGTGCGGAATTTATAAATAAACACGTAATAGCTCTTTTTTAGCGAGAGGTGTTGACCACATCACTACTCCGTCGTCACATCCCCAAACTGATGTCGTCGAGCATGTTAGTCAAACTATTAAATCATTGATTTCCGTGTTCATAAATGAAAACCAAAGGGAGTGGGATAAAGATGTGTCTAAGGTTCAGTTAGCTTACAATACGATCCCACATATAGGCATTGGAAAATCGCCTTTCTTCTTGAATCATGGACGTGAAACGAAAATAAGACACTTGACAGAGTTTCGTGAAGACATTGACGATTCGACTGTTAAAGACTTAGTTGACGATTGGACAGCGCGTATGAGTGTAATTGACGAATTTCGTCATTTATTAAAAGAGTTAAATGAGAAAGACTCAGAAAGGCGCTTAGCCAAAGTCAATTCACGTGGGGTCGAGTCAATTCAAGTCAGAGCAGGAACTAAAGTATATTGTCCTGATAAGAAAATGGGCTATAAGGTTGAAGCAAATTCATCGAAGTTAGCTCATGCACAGGACTACATTTCGTTCCTGCAGTATGTGGACCAGTTATGGTCGAACTGATGTTTACTACGGGCAATATTGTCGCTAAAAGTGGAGTTTACGATTTAAAGATTCCTCGTCGATTGTTGTATTCTAATTAATGTAATTTTTCAGTTTAAGTCAACCGAGCGATACGTTTTGTTTCGTCTTACTGCGAATTGCTGGGTTGTTTTCAGTCTAACAATGCATGAGCATTATCGTCTCCCAGCTGAAGTTCTTCTACCCAGGCACCTGTCTCTAGGCGAATATTGGAGTCAACAGGACGACAAGCTTGGTTGGAATGGAAGATGTTGAGTCTTTTGCGGGAATTCAAGGCTAAGTGGGCTGAGTCATCCAAGCCTGAAATTATGATCTCGACAAACTGCTCGGAGAGATCAGGAATTGCCATCACCTGAGTTTAAGTTGGCCAAGCTAAAGAGGGTCACCCTTACCCAGATGCAAGCCGAGAATGTTCGACAGAAATCGGTTGTCTGCTATCAGCCGTGCTACCAAGGACGGGTAGGTATAGATTGGTCCATAGTTTCAGTTGGCCATAATCTCAATTGGCCACAAAATCACTAAATTCGAAAACTCCGGTATAGGTGAAATCTAGATGGCAATGCGCATTAGAAAAAATCTTAACGAAACTAACCAATTAAAACGCTGCCATTTTCGCAAACCTAACTCCCTTCTAGTCTTTGCTTTAACAGTGTTTTTAAAATTTAGTAACTTATGGTAACTTTTAGTGATTTTGTGGCCAATTGAAATTATGGCCAACTGGAACTATGGACCAATCTATACCTACCTAAGGAAGGATGATAAAGAGGCCTTTTCGACGAGTTGTCAAAAGCTTTCGTCACACCGTCAGTGGCTATCTATCCCTTGCCGTTGACAAGATGCCTACTTCAAGAATGCCATGCAAGAATTAGATATTCTATACTAACGAACACCAAGTGTCAGGAGCAATCAATATACGTGGCCGATTGTAATTCATTATTCAGGCTCTAGTAAAGAATTTTATTAGCAAGCTCTCTTAATGATGTTCGAGACAAGTACCTTGACGTTCGTCACCCACATCGAAGGCAACATGTTGTCGTTGCGTGAGTTGCAAGTCCAGGGAACATAATTGCTAATTGTCAACTACCTTACCTACCGGGATTCTGAAGGATGTGTGGTGCCGAGGATTTTGACACCAAGGATTGTGACTACCCTCGCGGTGACGAGCATGAATAGATTTGGGAGGTTGCTCACTTACTCTTGGGACTTATTACTGTCATCTGGAATGTCCGAAATGCATCACCGGTTGTCAAGGAATGATCGAATGACTTCGACTTGAATTACCATCAGACCTACATGTATGGTTTCCATCGACTATCAGTATTTAGTTGGCGAAGGTTGGCAATGACTGAAGAGAAAAGTAAAGGCTCGATTCATCGATGCTGATGTCTATTCGAATCGACTGCGACGATTCCTCATTTGAGAAAACGCACTTAACTGGAAGAGTTGTGCCTACCAACCCTAATGTTCCAAATGCAAATCTATTATCGGAAGGTAAATACAACTAGTGGTCACGGCACTGACAGTACCTTTCGTCGCCAGGCCCCTCGGCCGAAGTTTGGAAGAGAGATCGGGGTAGGACGAAAAACAGGAAGTCAAGATCATCGTCTCAGCGAAGTATAAGAATTCGTCGATGCAATCTTCGACAGTTGTAGGGCTTCAGCGTTCGTTCAGTGTTTCGACTATGATTGTATTAGCGAACGATTTTCTCATTTTCTACTTTTGATATTGCTATACATTTTGCGTTATTGTCAACTTACGTTTACTTTAATTTTATTCTGCCGTAGTTTTTTCTGGCTTGTTCATTGATCGCTATTTAGGTTCTGCGAGGGCCGTTTTCTTATTGTCGAATTAGTGTTGACTTGTGTCAATTTAGTTTTGTTCGTTATTTTATTTCGTAGCGATGAAAAGCGAACATTTTGGGCAGAGTTAATTTTCAGATTGAATTCCAAACATTTATTATTGTTTCTTTTGTCTCGTCAATTTTATGCCGTTAAAATTGATATTACGGGCCATGTTATAATAATTACTTAAATCATCTTTAATCAGATAAATTGGTCATATTTGATTGCTTGTCATTTATCACGTTTTATGAAAGCGTCATATTCTTGGAGGTTGATTTATCCTACCCCCACTTCCAGAGATACTACTCCTTACTATTCCTTCGTGCTATATACTGTTTCCCTACTTACTTATTTACTTCGACCCAGACCATCGATATATAGAAATGGACTGCTGGACGCTGTAGGAAAGCGCATAATAATGCGTCAGATAGAAAAGTTGCAACGGTGAGTAATTTTGTCTCTTTCCAGCTGAAGCTAATTGGTTGAGAGCATTTCGGTGGGTGGAGCTTAGGTGTAGCTCAACCAATTAGCTTCGGCTAGAAAGAGACAAAATTACCCACCGTTGCAACTTTCCTCTCTGACGCTTTATTACGCGCTTTCCTACAGCCTCCAGCAGTCCATTTCTATATGTCGATGACCCAGACCCAGTAGCCCCAACTGGAGCTCTCGTACTCTACTGCGCATGCGTTGCACTCGATATCTGATTGATTGCTATTCGCGCATAATTTGAAAAGCATAAAATTTTCTAGCATTTCAAATTGCGCACGAATAGCAATCAATCAGCTACCGAGTGCGACGCATGTGCAGAAGAGTACGGCGCTCGAGTTGCGGCCACTGCCCAGACCTCGTAGGCTTAAGGCCTGAGCACAATTATGTACTTGTTCCATGTTCTTGTCCTAAAGATGGTTCTGTCCTTTTCTATCTAGCCACGATAGAAAAGGAGAGAACATCTTTAGGACACGAGACACGAGATAAGTACATGATTTTACTCAAGCCTTTAGGCTCCATTCATATATTTTTACATCCATGGGCTTAACTAATAAAAAGTATGATTCACGCCTTCCTTCATGGGCGTGTTAACCCAACCCTTGTTTCCGTTTGAATCTTATGGAAACTAGGGTTGACATAAAGCAGGAACTCATGAGAGTGAAAGAGTCAAACAGATCTGCCTATCTCTATCCCTTTAATGAGTTTCTGATTTACGCCCACGTTTTCTGCCGACATGCGACTTCACATTTAATGGTGCGTTTACACCTTGGCCTGCCCGACCGGTGCAGGCAGAAAGTATATAAGAGTAAAAGAGATAGAGATTGAAAAATTGGACAAAAAGAACTCTCTATCTCCGTTACTCTCATGTACTTTCTGCCTGCACCAGTCGAAGTAGGCCGAGGTGTAAACGCACCATAAGGTGCCGTCCCATGTCGGCAGAAAACATGAAAGAGACAAACAGATCTGCCTATCTCTGTCATTCTCATGAGTTTCTGCTTTACGCCGACATTTTCTGCCGACATGGGACTGCACCTTTACTGTAAAGTACACGGTCGTATACATAGGTTCGGGGGCTCTAGTGGTGGGCGAAGTTCCCCTGTTGAAGCTTCCGGTTAATTCCAAAAATTGCCATTTGTACATCAAACGCAGCCCTATCTGAGGCTAGCGCCCCATGATTGCGTTTTTATTTGCGTCATAATAAGAGAGAAAGAGACAAAAGTATGCTTCTGTCTTATTCTCTCTCATTAGGACGCAACGCAAAACGCATTCATGGGCCGCCACCCTGACTCCTCGATTTTTGCATAGAATGCGTCCGTAAATATATGGCCCCCACTTGGTAGTATCTGGAAATCCCGACTGATGGCGCAGCTGCGCATCAGCCTGACTTTAACATTGTCTCTTATGGGATAATGTTACAGATAATTTAAAAAATTATACTTATGAATAAAAAATACTTATGGAAATATTAAAATAAATAAACACACATATAATAAAAATTTTCAGCAAAAAAAAAGTCTTAAAAAACAATGATAGAAATATAGGAAAAAAATTTAATTGATTTAAATTTTTCCATATATTATGTGTCAAAGTATTGTGATAATTAGATTAAATTAATAATACTTTGCAATAAAATGAATAGAGTAAAAATGTTTTTTAGAGAAGGGTTTCATTAAAATGCATTTTTATATAAATATAATATATTTATAATATTAATGTGATCATATCACTTTAACCAACAAATAGTAATTTTTATGTTATAAAATCTTATTTTCTTATTGAACTGTTTATTTTCTAAACACCATTGTTTTAAAACGTATTAAAAGCACAGCTAACAATTCGAAAATGACATTCCAAATTTAAAATGTGCATATATATTGTTATAAAATCTCATTTTCTTACTGAACTATCCGTTTATTTTCTAAACATCATTGTTTTAAAATATATTAAAATCACAGCGAAGAATTCGAAAATCACATTCCATTTAAAATGTGCTATAAGTTATTTATGCTCAAGTTTTGCAAAGCTTTGCCGCTTTTTTGTTGAGAACATTTTCTTTTCTTAAGCTAGCCATCTCTTGCTTAACATATTCTCGCATGTGGATCTGCAAGTAAGTTATTACAATATAACTTAAAATTTTCCTTACATCTTTATAGTGTTCCTTGCAGTTTTATTTCTGAAGATGAAAATTCGTTTACTATAAGATCGAACGATTTACGACTCGCACGATATTTTCTAAAAAGGTACTCAATTTCGACAATAAGATCATACATCTTTCGGTTTGGAGGTATAAGCTCTTTGGATGGAGAAACGAATATTTCGTAACTTCGCGGTAATCGGTTCGAGGTAAAAAATAATGTGTCTGTTGTAATGCCTGAAGTTGTATAAAATAATAAACAATCAACAACTTCCTGAGAATCATAGTCACGGTCCACAGCATGAACAAAATCGTTGAAGTCGGTATCTTCATCTTCGATAACGATTTTCAGTTTTTCCTTGATTTCATCAATACCGCTTTTCTTATCCGACTTTTAGAGCTCTTTTAACTTTGAAAACGTAGTTGTGCAAGGATGGTCATTTGTACTACCTGTGATTCTAACTGTACAGAAGAAACGCTAAAGAAATACGACAGAAGACATAAGATTAAAAATTTACCTAAAAGTTATTTTCATTATTATGTTATGAACATTATGAATCAATATTTTTGTGGAAATAAGAATTTTGTAGACGATTCCAGACCTGCAACTGTCTTAAAATATGGTTAACAAAATATGAATAGCGCACTGCAAAGGATGTAAAGACAATTAAATACATAGATCACTTGGAGTTAGTGATTTCCGTTGTAGAATGTTAAGATAGGAGAATCTAAGAATATATATAATACATCAGCAAATCAAAATTTCTTAATTTATAACTTAAAATAGTACTAATCTTGGATTCTCCTATCGTAACAACCTACAACAAAAATTTGCGATTAGTTACTAAAAATATATATTTATTATAAGTAATATTAACTTTGAGAACTTTGAGATATGGAAAGAGTTATTTTCTTCATTTATTGACCAATGATTTTTATTAATAAATTATTCACAACAGCTTCTCGTTCGATAAGTGAAGATATGTGACTGCTATTAATATGATTAATATAATACTTATTTTAACAAAATTATTTCAATAAACGATTAATCACATGGTTTACCGATGTTTAAACCTTTCATCTAAGAGTAATAAAACACAAAAATCAAAGAACTTGTTGATACAATTAAAACTATCGTCAAAGAATAAAAAACAACAAAAAGATTTCGATTTCGGTTGAATCATACAGCTCGTCGATGGTTCAACGCTTCTCCAAATAATACCAGAACAACAAAAGATTTTGATACACGTTGAATCGGTGATGATTTCATCTCTTGTCGAAGAATAATTGAATAACGCAAGAATGTAACAACTCCTTCACGTTTTTCTGAACGTACGAAATGCAATAGAAGGCCCAAGAATAATAAATATTTAAAAACTGATCGCAAATAATCCGCCAATTTAATCTTTGCTCCAACAGATCTGAAAAAATGCTAAAAAATATCTTGGTACATTCGTTAGTGAATTAATTATCTTGAAGAAACTAAATGTACAAGAAGACCCAAGAACTGTAAATAATTGTAAATATTTAAGGGCAGATGATATTTTGCAAACAAAATGGAATGGAATGCAAACGAAAACTAATTTACTTAAGGTTCTATCGACCTTAAGGGTATGTATTACTTACCCGATTCCTACCTTACCGACATTTGTTTCTCTGTAACGCTACGTCTACATTTATTCAGATACCACATTGAAAATTTCTATATTTGAAGCTAAAGCCTTAAGGTACGTTTGTCTGGTCCTAAATATTGACATTTTTAAAAAACAAATTTTTTCCAAAATTTTTTTTTATTTTTACAAAAATTTAAGACCAGACAAACATACATTAGCATATTTTCTTTAATTTTATAAATTTTCCATTTGATATCTTTATAAATTTAGACGTAGCGTTACAGAGAAAAAAATGTCGGTAAGGCAGGGATCGGGTAAGTAATACATGCCCTTAAGGAGCACATTCTCATCAGGGCACTCGCGCTTCGCGCTCGATATTTAATTTAAACCTCGCGGTTGGCTGTGTATAACAATATTTTTCATGATTAAAGCGAAAACTACTCATCCTATTGAAAAATGGCGAAAAGAGAACTTGTAGATCTTTTTAAGACAAATAATTATGTTCCTTATCATTTTCTCTGCATCTCGTGTTATTTGGCTCAAAATTTGAATTTTCGATTTTTTCGGGAAATTCAAAAAGTTGTTATGCCAATCCTATAGGGCGTTCTAAAAGAAAAATTTTTCATCTTTAGACTTTTTTTCATATCGTGCGTTATTTGGCTTCTATTTTAAGTTTTTTTTCATTTTTTTGGATTTTTAAAATGTTCTTTCAATTTTTTTTTATATAAAAAATTTATTAGAAAAAATTGTTCGACTTTTTGATTATTACGAACATCCGTGCATAAAAATGCTCCAACTTTTTGAATTTTTATCCAAAATGGCTGGGCCACGAACTTGACCTTTATTTTAGGACACTAAAAGAGTATACCAAAGGACAATCCAATCGGTCAATTCTTTCGAAAGTTATCGTGCTAACAACCTAAAATCTACAGACAGACATACAGACAGACAGATAGACAGACACATTCGTTAAAACATGTTTTTCGGGTTCAGGGGTCACAAAACGTGGACATTTGATGAAAACTGGAGGGTCAAATTTTACACAAATCTAATACATTCTAATACATTGACGTACTCATTGAATTGACGTACTCAGCGATGCCTACACCATATAAAACACATTCAGATAGTATGAAACACAGTACAAAACAGTATAAAACTCCTTCGAAAGTGTCAAAGTAGAATACTGCCTTAAACAGTACTTTAGAGTCTTAAGGCTGATGGAATTTGAAAAACTTGAATGTAGAGAAACTCGAATTCCTGGTGTATAAAGGATTTAAGAGATATTGAATTGATTTTAGCGAATTTTGAAAGATTTCGAATGATCTCCATGGAATTGTTTACATTATTTGTAAGCATTCAAATGTAATTTTATCTTTGCTTTCTTTCTTTCTTTTAATAAGAATTATTAATTTTCTCACACATTTCAATATTTTATAAATAATTATTCTTTAATTATTCTCCAAGGAAAATTATTATAATTATTGAAAGTAATTACTTATAATAACAACTATCAATACATATTTGTAATAGATTAATTTAATTAAATTAATTATTAATATTTTATTAATTTATTTAAACGTGTTTTAAAATGCATTAATCTCTGCTAACATTGAAGAGAATAGATTAAAGATGAAATCTATTCAAATGTGTGAATTAAAATATTTTTAATTCGATAAAGACTGACTTCAATTAAGAAGAATTAAAATTTCGAAACTTATATTCCACATGAAGGAAATAAAACAATTTATGACACATATTTTGTGAAACAATTAGAAGGAATTAAATTATGTCAAAATATGACCACCTTTGCAGAATAGAAAGTATCGGAGTGAGGAGTACCTACCGGTACAATTTGAAGGAATTAAATATATTCAAAACACAGTCTCCTTTGAGGAATAGGAAATTATGCGGCAGTCGCCATGAAAATAGAAGTGAATTATTTTCAGAGTTATTCTATTCTTATAATGGCATTTTTAACACATGGAGAAATCGCGCATTCAAAAGAATTAAATAATCGTCAATTTAACGCTGAAATCTGTAAATATTAATTTTTCTGAATTCAACGCTTGTTACCGGGAGTGTTCTTGACTCACCCGTTTTGAATTTAATTGACCCGATAGAAGCCTTTTGGTTTTTTACTAGGATCCTACGGAAAAGAGCCCTTTTGCGTTGCTGTTAGTTAGTTCCTTCACAGAAGTTTCAGTGACACAGCCCATCCCTGCACAAATTGAACACGCGAAACATTAAAGCCGATCTTTCTTGCACAAACTGACACTTGACACATTCCTGCTGGAAGTAAAGAGATAAAAATCCTGTGTCTCTCTATCTCTTTTTACCTCTAGGATCGAAAGGGATAAAGAGTTGTTATTCAATTCCCATCCCGTCAATCTCTTTTTACTTCCATGTTAATCCACATCCACGCCTATATCTATTAATCTTCTCTTTTCTATAGCATTCTATCTCTTGTCTCTCCTTGCTTATTCCTGTTTATCTCTTTATATCTCCTTACCAATCACCATTTACTCATATCCCTTTCAAACGTCACATTTATAACTCTTTCTATCTCCTTGTCAATCACAGTTAGCTCCTTTCTCTTTCAACCCTCACTTCTTCATTCCTTACCATTTTTCGCCTATTCTTGTCTATCCTTGCTAGCTACTTGTGAATCTCAAAACGTTCCTATCTTTTTCAATCTCCACTTCTCTAAAACTCCTATCTTTTTGTCAATCAAAACTACCTTCTACCTCTTTTAATCCTCACATTTCTTCCCTTTTCAAATTCTCGCCTATCCCCATCCATCTCATTTTATGTTCTTTTTAATAAAAATTTGCCTCTATCTCTATCAATCTCTTACTCTTTATCCCTTTCTATCTTGTAACGGTACCATTGTGCTCATAAATATGGTTCCAGCCGAGGGCGGCTGCGCGTGGGGAGGTCTAATTCTACTAAATTCTAGTAAATTAATATAAATTCGGGTGAATGCTATATAAAGGAAACTTGCGTAATGAACGGTCCCTAATGCACTCTTATCCGCATCTATCACAGATGAGACCAACTTGTATAATAAGTAATTTAGCACAACATGAAATACACATAATTTTATGAAACATTCTTTTAATAGATTAATAAAGCGCATCAAACTCTATACTATATTCGAGCGAATGTCAAGGAAGCTGTAAAGCAGGTATTTATGTTAAGATTCGTTCATTTTTTGAGATATTATTTACAAATGAATTCATCATTTCACGTGCCGTATTTTAATCTAAGTATTTGTTTATTCTTGATTTAATAGTTTGCTTTCAAATTATAGATTCATGAAGATGTTGATGAAGAATTGATGATCACAAACAAAATAACGAAATTTCGCTCAAAATTATCGATTATAATGAAAAGGTCAGAATTCATCAAAGAAGTTGTGACTGAGGTAATGCAGAAGCTATATATCTTGTTCTTTAAAGCTGTTGAACCAACCGACAAAACTAGCTGTGAAGTAGTATTAACTTTTGTACTCATTCAATGAGCAATTTGCTTCCTCATAGAGGAAGCATTAAGAAATTAATATATTTTTGTAATGAGGATTATTTATTTTAAATAATAATTTTTAATATTATAAAAAATTCCTCTTCCACTCTTTCTAATTTCCCCCCTCTCTCCCTTTCTTCTTTCTTCTACTAGCTTTTAAGGACGTTGCACTTAGGAGGAAAAATGGACACTTTTTTGCAACATCGCAATTTTGCCGTGCATTTGCACATCAATTCCATTCTACCGTATTTGAGGAGTAAATCGGATAAAAATTAAATTTATTTGGGCCTCCAAAAACTCTAATGTGGCAGGAATGTGCATATTGGTTTAGTTTTTTGAAAAAAAGGGGAAAACATGTTTAATATAAGTGACAGAAGACCTACCTGTCTTAGAAAATCCTCTTTTTTAGAATTATCCGTACTCGATTTGCAATCGCAATTTTTTTACATAATTTTATTGCCACGAGGGTTTTTATATGTCACTTTATATCACTCAATAAAGCAAGAAACAGTAAAAATTGCGAAAAAATACAATTATGAATCTGAAACGACAAGAGGACGCGTGAGGAACTTATTTTGCGTGGACTGTATGTACCATGTCGTCTGCTACTTGGCGGACTACGTCACTACGTATCCTACACATTAATTAATGCCTCATTAATTTCATGCTTTGCTTCCTTTTTGTTCTGTGGCGTAAAAAATTCACTCATTTCATATAAAATGTACTTATATCATCCAACCCTGCTTAAAATGTCAGATAGGAATCGGATCAGAACCGGATTGAAGTGAGTTCCTATCTGGTCCTAGCTGGACTGTACCCGATTTTTGTCCCCGACTTTTATCCGACTCCTAACCGAGTTCTATCTGGTATCGTGTAATGTTTATATCCGATTTCTATCCGATTTGTATCTGGATCTGCACGATACTATCTGGTTTCTATCCGGCCCCTACCCGAATTCTAACTGGTTTCATATAATGTTTCTATCCGATTCCTATGCAATTTGTATCTTGGTTTACAATATAATTC
>UCOK01019925.1:0-14649 GCA_900474325.1 Synergus umbraculus
CACTCACTCAGAAAAATTTTCCGAATCTCGCTATGCACTTCAAAGCCCGAGCACTTACGAAAATCGTGTAAAAAAAGAAGTTTTATAAATCGCGTACTACACATGTTACACGATTTTCGTAAGTGCTCGGGCTTTGAAGTGCATAGCGAGATTCGGAAAATTTTTCTGAGTGAGTGAAGCACCCTTGGAGTGAAGTTTTGTGCCTTTTTTGCTCGGACAGGGACTTGGCAAAATGTAAGTACTGTTTACCGGCACCCCTCAACCCGCGTCTTGTCAATTGTAAAAATTCACTTTTTAGCCAAACAAATTTCTTTTTGCAGAAAATAAGCAGATAGCCCCTGTCGTACAACCAAAAGATTGTCGATAAAAAAAAACGACACTTCAAACACATCATTTTTGCGACCTCAAACACCGCGTATTGGTAAGATGTGGACACAATGGCGGATTCGAGTAAAGTCTACATTAATTTTTAGTGGTTTGAAAATGCTCCAACACCGTTAAACATTTTCATTATCTTTTGTAATAAATAAATATATTTTATTGTCGACAGCATATCATAAACTCAGGATATAAAAGTTTTATATATTTTAAATTGCTGTATGGTGTAAAGGATAAATAAAAAAATGCAATAGCAACATACGTTGTAACGTGATGGATTTTCACCACATTATTGATCCTTTTCCCAGATTGATTTTTGGTTCGGGAAGTTAAAATGGAACAGCCAGTGGGAACTCATTTAATTATAGGAGTGCGAGTGTTAAGAAGAATCCATGAGAAATGAAAGGATTGTACATGATTGTATTAGAATAAGTTTAGATTAAGGAATACTTTATCGTTTTCAGCCTACCTCACTTCAGAAGAACCCAACAAGAATATTTATACTTTACCTTTGTTTACATTGCTGTCTGGGATGCTTCAGTCATTTAACTAATTTTGTTCATTCTCCAAAAATGCAAATTCAATGCATTCACAATTTGTATTGTTGACAAACTGTCACAATACGTGGACGCAGCCATAATGGTTAGCTCTAGCTCCACTTCCACGCGTAAAGAGGGCAGCAGCTCTCAGAGCTACAATATTTGTGTTATCGCGACTGCGCACCCAGACGAAAGTTTCGGAGCATTCAGTCTCTCAGGTCTTTCTCTGGCTGTTTCACAGTGATAGTCACGATTTTTAGAGTTAGAAATAGACATAGTTTCGAAATAGACACTTGATTACGTCATTCGGATATAAATAGATTCAAAGTTGCGAACTACTCGTAACAATATTATGTTCCGATAACTTTGCCGATCGTAACAAATTCAAATGTCAAACTAAGAATTAATTAGATCAGATTGTAATCATTTTCTTATTTTTTTTTTATTTCATTCTATTTATATTATAATAAACCATGTTTCTTTGTTTTAAATTTATTTCAGCCTGAGTTGTTTTACGCCCCCACGATATCCCTCTCCTAGATGAGCTAGTTTGAGTAAATTTAATTTTTGGATTTTGAGTCAGCTAAGTTTTCAAGAATTCGAGTTTTGGGTGGTATTAGTAATACCTGGCGCCCTTGGCATAAATTTTCATTTTCAGGAATTTAGTTGGGTGACTGATTTTGGAGCGGTACTCAGAGACAAAGGAGTCCATATAAGTCGAGATTACCGTTACAACGTAGAGGAATAAAATAACATTGCTTTTGATAGTTTTCAATAATAAATATTACATTTTAGAAATTCCGACGTTATTAAAATTATAATAATAATGACAGAAAAAAGCTATCCGCCGGGCTGTAATTGTCTTTTCATATAAAATTGCTATTCATTATGAATATTCGAGGTGACTTCTTATTTGCTATATAAGCTAGGAAATGTAGCTATGTTTGTAAAATAAAATATGAAATTTAAGAATAAATTGGAATGATATACATATGTAACGTCATTTCACTTATTGTACTAAATTATAAATCAACAAATTAACATTATATTCATTCCTAAAAAATAAAAATTCGAGCATCTGATTATTGATCCGATTCCTTTGTAAGCGGGTCAAAGAATCGAAGAATGAACCATCGGTTCACCCATAACGCAATTAAAGAAATTGAAATCATAATCCAACCTATCGATCTGTTTTTCACCTAAACAAGTGATTACACGTGTTCTTCAACATTGGTCATCGGACACTAAAAAAATAAATGCGTCACTATGGACACTAAGGTGTCAAACCCTTTTACGACCTTCGCCCCCTCAAAAAAGTACTATAAGAAGGTAGGTATCCGCGGGTCTAGTCAATCTTCGTCGTGATTATCAAACAGTCGTCGTCTTCAGTCGTCTTCACCAAGTTACAACCTTGTAATATTCGACCTTTTTCGTGATCTGCAACTGGAAAGAATCCCTGCCTGTTGGTAGCACGACGCGTCTCCGGTCCTACGTTCTCAATCAGTAGGCCCGTCAACCATTCCGTATCCTTTGATACAAGCTCCCAAGAATCCCTTACCATGATTCCCTTATTCTTAAATTAATCCCAGTGTCTTTAAATCCAAGTGACTAAATCCAGTGTTCTCTAAATCCAAGTGGTTAAATCCAGTGTCCCCTAAACACCGAAAAAAAGATATTCTAATTTTAAGAATTTCCGACTTAATTTAAAAATATTTGCATCTTAAATAGGCGCTAAGACTATATTCTTGATATAAGAGGGAGGCCCACTTACATGAAGAATATATATTTACTTTCATTAAGAATATATTCTTGGCCTGTTATTGATCTTAAAAAATAATTATTAATTAATAACATGGTTTTTATTCTATGTTATATTATGGATATTCTGTAACTAATCTTTATTTTTACATTTAAATGCTTATATAACAAATAAAATTTCGCACGCAACATTGGAGGGAATCGAACCCTCGATCTATCGGACGCGAGTCTATAACCTAAACCACTACCCTAAGGTCATGAGATGGTGGTCCCACATTTTTTCCAGGGTATATTCAATCCGAGCGCATTTTCCTTTGCGCATACTCTTATAAGAATATTCTCATTTTAAGAATATTTTCTCCCTTTCGTTTAGAAGATATTCTTAAAGTAAGAATCCCACTTACTTTATTAAAAATATTATTAAGAATATGCCTGTAAGAATATGATATTCTTAATATTAGAATATCGTTTTTTCGGTGAATCCAAAAGACTAAATCCAGTGTCCTCTGAATCCAAGTTTTTAAATCCAGTGTCCCCTACCCGAGTGACCCAAGAAATTCTCCAGTACGAGAGCCCAACTTGACGACTACCCAGCAGGGTCCAGGAACCACTTCCAACTCAAACGCAACCATCCACCAACGCAGATGTTCTCCAGAGCCTAGGAACATCCACTTACCCAAGGCTACTTCAAGGAATGACACCTGAGATCTTAGAAAGGTTCCAGCCTCACAGCTAAACAGTAAGTCCTTATTTAGTAATCCTATAAACCGTCTTAAGTAATAACATTAACCCTTATAATTATTCTTTTCAAGCTGCTCACAAGGATTCCTGACAAGGCTCTTCTCCCCTCGAGTAAAAATATTGTAAACCACCCCCTTCTGTAATTTTTCATGAATAAATGTTTAGATTATAGAAGTACACTCTTCAGTTATACTCGTCCCCGACTCTAGTAGCACAGTAAGATAATTCTATTATCTCACCCTGATCACCGGATAGAAAACGAGGAAATAAACAATCAATATAAGTAAGATAAGTGCGTCTTAATTATCTCGGACGTCACACACCATGGATATAAGATCACACTTAAAATATGCTATCAATTAGTTAAAAATAAATACTTTTTTAAAACGAAATAATTGGACCAAAATCAGATACACAATAATGAATTTAAACAGAAAAGATATAAATTGAAATAGAGAAGAAGACATTCAAAAAGATATGCTTATAAATAGACTGACACCTATGACAAAAGTTGCTATTTGTGGGATTTTCGTTATAATTCAGAAAACAGAAATGCCGCTATATTTAGTGAATCATAAGATTTATAGTATTTACACAAAACCCACAAACATCCACACACCAATTTTACTCCTTCAAAAGTTCAAGGTAACAGTAAAATCAATACAACTATAAGCCTAGGATTTTATAGTGGAGTAATTAAAAGCCCTTTCATTATCTACGAGAAAACAAGCTTAGAATTAGCTTATTCTACCTATATTATGTCATTATGTTCGTGATTAAATAATTTGCGAAATCGTTTTGAAATTCTTTATCTATAAACATTATTGACAAGATTTCATGGTGACTTACTTTTGTCAGACTACTATTCTTTATTTATTTCAACAATTTTAAGACCGATGTATACCACCTTCAAATCATTTATACCCTATTTAGCATCACTTAACACATCTACTCTTATTATTGGTAATATTAATTACTAATTACTAATTACTTACTAATTTCTTCACCTTTTTCTATAATAATCTCCTTGAAATAAAATCGCAACGCACACAATTGACTTAAAACACACTTCCTCGAATGAAGAAATATACACACCGATGAATATAATTTTCAAAATACTGAATTAGCACTTCTCCGATGAAGGCGAGAACTGAAGTTAGATATCCAATACCCAAAACAAAACCAAGCTGTACAACTAATTGTTTGGATTTAAACTCTTCTTTCGGGTCACTTTTTTCCAACTCTACACTTTTCGATGTGTAATTCCTTCTCCACTGATCGAGTAGTCCAGACTCTAATAATCTTGTTAATATCTTGTTAACAGCAGGAATGTACGGAGATTTTGTTTCAAATATTAAATGCAAACGAATTTTCCATAACGATTCCTTTACAATCTTCAGCACGGGACCTCCATCTAAATTTTTGTACTTTTGCATTGCAATATCCGCAATACGTTTTCTGGTGACGCAAGATATATTTTTGAACTTCACTAGCAATTCTATACATTCCTCATGAGAAGAAACTATGTTCGCTTTCTTTAACAGAATTTCAATTATGGAAGTGCTACTCTTATTGAGTAAACTTATATATTCCGGTATCATTGTGGGAGTGAATTGAGATTTATTTAGTTCTTCCAGAGTATCGATGTTCAGCTCAATTTCTGAAGTAAACTCGACGTTTGTTAAGATGCCATATATTTCAGATGAATATATCCATAATCCCATGAAAAGAAAGACAAATGCTATCCTTTCTGTATTCCTCTGAGGTTCTCGCGGAACTGTCAATCCCAGCATCATTTGCAGAATACTCTGCAAGGGCCAAACATCTTTCTCAAATTTCAAGATGTGTATTACAATCCAAATTACTAACACGGCCAAGATTATGTATAAACAATTGGCCGTGATGGAGATAGATAGAGAACGTCTTCCTGGCACAATAGGTATTAATGCAAAGATTCGTTCCATCCTTACAGCTTTACTATCTTCAACATTGCAGTTATATCGTTTTTCTGCAATGTTCGTGAATAATTTAATCTTATGCTGCTGAATCTGTTTGGCTAAACCAGTCGAGTTAATTACATTACAGTCTACATTTCCCCACCATTCCTTCTCAGAAGGAACCTCTGAAATTCTAAAATTCAGCTTCTTTGATAAAACTTTTACGATCGGAGCTTCTGGTCCATAAACATCGACTGGATGTTTAGAAGCATTGCGTTTTACGTAAAGGTAAGGAGGGTAATTGAAGGAACCCACTTTCATCTCTAATCCGTGCAGGTTCTGCACTTTTTCAGGAAAAAGGAGTCGCTTTGTCGAAAACTTTCTTTGGACGTAGATATCTGAGAATGGATTGAAGTAATGCACTGTAGCAATTATTCGGCAATTGTTCCAATACTGGATGGATTTGTTGCAAGTTTCTCTAATCTCAAGAACAGTGAAGTCCAAGATTTGTTTGGACCACATTGTCCTAAGCAATTTCTCGTACTGAAATCTACCTTCTCCGAGTGAGACAATCATCAAGCACTTTGGACGAGATACTTTCGATGATATTTTCAGAAAGAATTCGGTTAAAGATAGTTCTAGAGTTTCCAAGTTATCTTTTGCGGATTGAATTGTGATGAACAAAGTTGTTGATTCAACATTTGAGTAGGATGGCCATTTTGGCCAAAGTGGATCTACCGAGGTATCATTCTCTATATTAATGACAATGCCTGGAATTTGTAGTTGAACTTTTCGTAGAATTTCTTCAGTTGATGTACTACAGTTGGCAAGGTTGTTGTCAATGAGTACGAAGACTTGATAGTAGGAATAAGTCTCTTTCTGAACGTGCCTTACAATTCTATTGATGAAAGTTGTTCTATTAAAGACACCACTAGAATTTTCTATAAATATCGATATTAACAAATGGATTAGAAATTTGTATTTGATGAACATTTTGAATTTTCTTATCCAAATATGCTAAGTCGATTTCATTCCTCTGTTCGCATTTGGCTTTATTTTAAAAATGTTTATCTAGCCTCCAAAGTTCTTCACAATTCATAAAAAATGCCTTATTTTTCACAGAGATGGAATTTCGTTCTACCTGATTAATATAACATTATTTGAAATAACGTATTACGCAATTAACTATTTATTTAAATAAGAACTATCACTCGGCTTTATGTCTGGATTAATATACGATTAACGTATATGTTTGAGAATTTCAGGCTGCTGGGTAATTAGAACTAGAACACTTCCACCTTATGGTAATTTTTTTTCTCGACTGTCTTCATACTTGCTACACGGATTAAAGTGTGGTAATTTTTTAAAATGGAAAATAAAATCAATAGTAATATTTTATACATGACTATAATGAATTTTTAACATTTGCCTTCGGATAAATAATGATATTAATTAATATTTCCTCTATATGGGAGCAAAGTGCTCATTAAGCTCTTAGTAAAATTAATGCTAATGATATACTCATGTTATGTTGAAATACGTAAACTCAGTAACGTTCTCCTTAAATTTTCCTAATAATCCCCGTTTTGCTCAACAAAAATTATGTTAAAGCTGGATGGGTATATCAATGAGACAACTTAATTTTACCGAACAAAATAATCGATTTTTTTCCATTTTTGAATCATAAGCACATGTATAGTATTTGTACACACACACAAACATCAATTTTGCTCCTTCGTAAGTTCAAGGAAAAAAAAAATCAATGCAGTTATAACCCTAGGATATTATCATGGAGTACGCAAAAGTCCTTTTATTATCTATGAGTAAGCAAGTTTTGAACAGAAAAAATAGTTTATTTCTGAAGACGAAAATGGTAAATACACTCAAATCTGACCTTATGCCACATCGGCAGGATATCTATAAAAAGTGAAAGATCTTAAAGTAAATTTTAAATTTAAATTTAACTAACCCATTAACGTCCAGCCGGACACATTTTGCACACCTCTCTTCCCGCGCTCACAGCTATTGCATTTCGAGCAAAAAAAAAATCTAAAAAAATGCATACTTATAGTTTGAAGTGGGCTCCTTCCGATGGTATCACTCAAATTATCGACAAAATTTTTTTTCGAAAAATGCAGTTTGAAACAAAAAAAAAAACATGATTTTCGAAGGAATTTTTTTTTTTTGAAATCGAGTTTTCAAAGATTTACAGGCTTGGAATCATCTTGGAACCGGTCTAGATCGTGGACGCGATGTCTGAATTTAAAGAATATGAGGTTGTGAAGTCATTTTGAACAATTAGAAACTTCAAAATGGCGCCTGAATTGCAAAATTTTTGCCAGAAAATTCATTAATTTTTTTCTCAGAAACGAAGCTCTTTAAAAAAAATTAAAAAGAACAAAAAGTGCTTAGAATTGACCAAATAATATATCTGAATTTTTCAAAAACGATTTGAGTAATTTTTTCGTTTTGCAAATTGCAAATTTTTGATAAATTGAAAAAATCGCTCGAATTGTTTTGAAAAATTCAGATGTATTATTTGGTCAATTCTAAGCACTTTTTGTTCTTTTTAATTTTTTAAAAAAGTGCTTAGTCTCTGAGAAAAAAATTCATGAATTTTCTGGAAAAAATTTTGCAATTCGGGCGCCATTTTGAAATTTCTAATTGTTCAATATGACTTAACAACCTCATATTCTTTAAATTCAGACATCGCGTCCACGATCTAGACCCGTTCCAAGATGATTCCAAGCCAGTAAATCTTTGAAAACTCGATTTAAAAAAAAAATGTTGTCGATAATTTGAGTGATACCACCGGAAGGAGCACACTTCAAACTATAAGTATACATTTTTTTAGATTTTTTTTTTTGCTCGAAATGCAATAGCTGTGAGCGCGGGAAGAGAGGTGTACAAAATGTGTCCGGCTGGACGTTAATGGGTTAAAGTGTATTTAAAAAACTAACATCAATCTAGAAACAATACTATCTATATTATGTCATTATGTTCACGATTAAATAATTTGCCAAGTCGTTTGTCAGTTCTTTATCTAAAAGCATTATTGAAAAGATTTCACGGAGGCTTAAATTTGTCAGTCTACTATTCTTTATTTATTTCAACAATTGTAAGACTAATATACATCACCTTCAAATCATTTACACCTCATTCAGCATCACTTAACACATTTACTCTTATTATTGATAATATTCATTACTAATTACACAGGCCCACAAAAAAAAAGTGGTCTGAACTTTACATCTGACTATGCTGCCCTTATAGATTTTGAGCTGCTGAATAAAAATCTGGCCTCAGAATTTTCCCTATAGCCTACAATTTTCCCCTAGCCTAGGGTAAAAGTGTGAATTGTAGAAGTTTCAGGCTCCGAAGCACTTATATTTATCCTCGTAAAAGTTAATGGAACAACGTCGTTACTACATATTTTGGGTCGCTTTTAGTTCAAATTTGAATTTAGAATTTTTGTTAATTACCTGAGAATTTCCCTAGTCTAGGGGAAAAGTGCATAAATGTGCAAAACTTGAGGTTTAACGGAGCTTTTAGTTGTGCACGGAAAAGTTGATGTCTTTCAGTACTTGTTAACTGCTGATTTTATATCTGACAAGAAGTTTTCTACAGTACCTCCAGATTTCCCTAGCCTACGGAATTTTTTATATTAGATTTCACAGGCCCACAAAAAAGTGGTCTGAGCTTTACATTTGACAAAGCTGCCCTCACGGATTTTGAGCTATTGAATCCGAATCCGGCCTTAGAATTTTCCCTATAGACCCTGCAATTTTCCCCTAGCCTAGGGTAAATGTGTTAAAATTTGGAAGTTTCAGGCTCCGTGCAGTTATATTAATCCTCGAAAAAGTTGATGGAACAACGTCGTTCCTACATATTTTGAGTCGCTTTTAGTTCAAATTTGAATTTAGAATTTTTGTTAATTACCTGAGAATTTCCCTAGCCTAAGGGAAAAAGTGCATATATGTGCAAACCTTGAAGCTTAACGGAGCTTTTGTTTGTACACGGAAAAGTTGATGTCTTTACGTACTTTTTAACTGCTGATTTTATATCTGACAACAAGTTCTCTGCAGTACCTCGGATTTTCCCTAGCCTAGGGAATTTTTTATTGTAGATTTTTCGATGTTCCATTTTCTAACGTTGTTCCATTTTCTAACGTTGTTCCATTAACTTTTTCATGGATAAATATAACTTCAACGGAGCCTGAAATTCAAAATTTCACACATTTACCCTAGGCTAGGGAAAAATTGTAGGGTATCGGGAAAATTCTAAAGCCGGATTTGGATTCAGCAGCTCAAAATCTATAAAGGTAGCATAGTCAGATGTAAAGTTCAGTCCACTTTTTTTTGTGGGCCTATGTTATTAATTACTTACGAATTTCTTCTCCTTTTTCTATAATAATCTCCTTAAAATCAAGTCTCAACGCATACAATTGTCTTAAAATACACTTCCTTGAATGAAGAAATTTACGCACCGATCAAAGTAATTTTCAAAATACTGAATTAGCACTTCCCCGATGAAGACGAGAATTGAAGTTAGATATCCAATGCCCAAAACAAAACCAAGCTGTACACCTAATTGCTTTGATTTGAAATCTTCTTTCGGGTCACTTTCATCAAACTCTACATATTTCGAAGAGTAATTTCTTGTCCACTGATCGACTAGTCCAGACTCTGATAATTGTGATAATATCTTGTCAACAGTAGAAATGTACGGAGTTTTTGTTGCAAAGTTGAAATGCAAACGAAGCTTTCCTAATGATTCCTTTACATTCTTCAGCATGGGACCGCCATCTACATTTTTGTACTTATGCAATGCAATTTTCGCGAAACGTTCTCTGGTGATGCAAGATATATTTTTGAACTTCACTAGCAATTCTAAACATTCCTCATGAGAAGAAACTATATTCGCTTTCTTTAACAGAGTTTCAATTATGGAAGTGCTACTCTCATTGAGTATACGTATATAATCCGGTAACATTGTTGGAGTGAATTGAGATTTACTTAGTTCTTCCAGAGTATCGATTTTCAGTTCAGTTTTCGACACAAATTCCACGTTTGTTAAGACACCATAGATGTTAGAAGAATATATCCAGAATCCAATGAAAAGGAAGACAAATGCTATTTTTTCAGAATCTCTCTTAGGTTCTCGAGGCACCGTTAATCCCAGCATCATTTGCAGTATATTATGCCATGGCCAAACGTCTTCTTCAAATTTCAAGAAGTATGTTACCATTGAAATTAGAAACACGGCCAGGATTATATATAAACAATTCGCTTTGAAGAAGATCGATACAGTGCGTTTTGACACAATAGGTATCAATGCGAAGTATCGTTCCATCCTTACAGCTTTACTCTGTTCAACATTGCAGTCATCTAATTGTACTCCAATGTTCGTGATTAATGTAATTTTACGCTGCTGAATCTGTTTAGCTAAGCCAGTCGAGTTAACTACACTACAGTCTACATTTCCCCACCATTCCTTCTCAGAAGGAACCTCTGAAATTCTAAAATTCAGCTTTTTTGATAAAACTTTCACAATCGAAGCTTCTGACCCATAAACATCAACAGGATAGTTAGAAGCATTGCGTTTTACGTAGAGGTAAGGAGGGTAATTGAAAGAACCTACTTTCATCTCTATTCCGTGCAGATTCCGTACTTTGTCAGGAAAAAGGAGTTGCTTTTTTGAGAACTTTCTTTGGACATATTCCTCTGAGAAAGGATTGAAATAATGGACTGTGGCAATCATTCGACAATTGTTCCAGTACTCGATAGATCTGTTGCAAGTTTCACTTATCTCAAGAACCGTAAAATCCAAGATGTGTTTGGTCCACAATTTCCGAAGCAGTTTTTTGTACCGAAATCTACCTTCTCGGAGTGAGACAATCATTAAATACTTTGGACGAGTTACTTTCAATGAAACTTTCAGAAAGAAATCTTTTAAAGATAGTTCTAGAGTTTGCAAGTTATCTTTTGCAGATTGAATTGTGATGAACAAAGTTGTTGATTCAAGATTTGAGTAGGAAGGCCATTTTGACCAAACTGAATCGACCGAGGTATTTTTCTCTATATTGATGACATTGCTCGGAATTTGCAGTTGAACGCTCCGTAGAACTTCTTCAGCTGATGTACTATGGTTAGCAAGGGTTTTGTCAATGAGTACGAGGACATGATTGTAGGAATAAGTCTCTTTCTTAACGTGCCTAACAATGCTATTGATGAAAGTTGTTCTATTATAGACACCAATGGAATTTTCTATAAATATCGATATTAACATATGGATTAATAATTTGAATTTAATCAACATTTTGAATTTTCTTATCTAAACATGCTAAATTGATTTCACATCTCTGTTCTAATTTCACTTTATTTTAAAAATGCTTATATAGTATCAAAACTTCTTCACAATTCATAAAAAAATGCCTTATTTTTCACATAGATGGGATTTAGTACCTAATTAATATAACATTTTTTGCAATAACGTATTTCACAATTTACTGTTTATTTCAAAAATAACTATCACTCGGCTTTATAAGTCTGAATTAATATCGGATCAACGTATATTTTTTTTAGAATTTCAGCCTGCTGTTAATTAGAACTAGAACACTTCCACCTTGTGATAGTTTTTTTCCTCGACTGACTTCATATTTGTCTAGGGATGAGCGCGTGGTAATTTTTATCTAATAGAAAATAAAATCAATAGTGATATTTTATATATGGCACTAATGAATTTGTTACATTAGCCTACGGATAGAATAATAGAAATAGAAAAATCGTGTGCATAAAATTTTCAAAGCGGCTTTTCCATAGAGATATTATAATCACATTTGATTAATTAATTAATACTTCCTCTATGCGGAAGCAAAGTGCTCACTAAGCACTTAGTAAAATTAAGAATAATGAAAAACAAGTGTTTTGTCGAATCACGTAAACTCAGTAATTTTCCAATAGATTTTCCTAATACTCCCCGTTTAGATAAACAAAAATTTTGTTAAAGCAGGATGAGGATATGAATGAGACAATTTAATTTTAGAGGTAAAATATAATTTAGTTTAATTAATGAAACTAAAATCGAAAACGATAGTTTGTTGATCTTCGAATCCACCTTGCATAATAACACCTTTGTCAGGTTTGCACTTCGGACAAAACAACACTCAAAAAAATATTTTGTGCAACAAAATATGTTTTGTTGGCTGATACAAATTTTTCTTAGTTCAAAAATAACGAATTGTTGGTTTAACAAAACGTTTTCTAGACCCAACAATAATTTTATTGACTCGTTAAAATTATAATGTGCTCATTTTGGAAAAATTAAATTAACTTCAAATCTATCACGTTCATGAGAATTAGAACGTATACACTTTTTTTTCGCTTGATTTAACAGAACGTGAACGAGAACAAACGTTTCTATACGTTTGTATAAATATACTTTTTTATTTGTTTGCTTTAGATTAAAAGAGTAGAAAAATCGTCCATATTCCGACTACTTCCTATTCATTTTAATCCACTCCTTTTTATCGGGTAATGAACACACTGCTTCTTGGAAACAAATATGATTTACTTCTGCATAGAAGAAGTATTAATTAATTAATAAAATGTGATTATAATATAACTATGTAAAAGCTGTAAAAATGTCGTTTACACGATTTTTCTATTTCGTTATGAAAAGATAAAAGTATTGATTCAATTTTTTGTAATATTTCTAAATTTATTTTCAACTTCGCCTCGACCTGAAAAAAGAAACTTTATGACTTTAACATCACTATTCTATCCGTAGGCTAATGTAAAAATTTCATTTGTGCCATATGCACAATATTACTATTGATTTTATTTTCTATTTTACAAAAATTAACACACTTTGATCCATGTAGCAAGTATGAAGTCAATCGAGGAAAAAAACTACCAAAAAGTGGAAGTGTTCTAGTTCTAATTACCTGGCGGGCTCAAATTATAAAACATATACGTTAATCTGATATTAATTGACTTATAAAGCCGAGTGATAGTTCCTTTTTAAATAAACGAGACCGAACGCGCGCTTCCGCGCGGCTTGACTTTATTTTTAATTTAAGCGATTTTGTACAATATAAAGATTTAAAATTTCCCGCGTCGGCTTCGATTATCGATATACGACGCGTCACGAACTGTATTGACCAATAAGGAATCGGGTCCACGCATTTCAGCGTTACACTATTCGATTATCGATGCGTATGATTTTTAAGATATAGGACAGTACATTGTGAAACACGTTATTTCAAATAATGTTATGTCAAGATTTATTTACATCTCTGTGAAAAATATGTTATTGTTACATTATCATCAGAGAGAATATTATTAGATTTGTTTAAAATTTTACATCCTCAGTTTTTGTCAAATGTCCATGTTTTGGGAACCCCTGAACACGAAAAACATATTTTTACATTCTCATCAGAGAAGGTATTAGATTTGTGCAAAATTTGACCCCCCCAGTTTTTGTCAAATGTCCACGTTTTGGGACCCCCTGAACCCGAAAAACATGTTTTTACGAATGTGTCTGTCTGTCTGTCTGTCTGTCTGTAGATTTTTGTTGTGAGCACGATAACTTTCGAAAGAGTTGACCGATTGGATTGTCCTTTGGTATACTCTTTTAGTGTCCTAAAATGAAGGTCAAGTTCTTTGGCCAGCCATTTTGAATAAAAATTCAAAAAGTTGGAGCCTTTTGAAAAATTTTGAAACCACTTTTTTTTTAAATTTGAAAATTCTAATGACGGATGTTCGTAGTACTCAAAAAGTGGAACAATTTTTCTTAATGACTTTTTTGGATAAAAAAAAAATTGACAGACTTATAACATTTTGAAAATCCAAAAAAATGAAATAAAACTTGAATTAGAAGCCAAGAAACACACGATATGAAAAAAAGTCTAAAGATAAAAAATGTTTCTTTTTGAACACCCTATAGGATAGGCATAACAACTTTTTGAATTTCCTTAAAAAAACGAAAATTCAAATTTTGAGCCAAATAACGCGAGATACAGAGAAAATGATAAGAAACATAAGTATTGTCCTTCAAAAGATCTACAAGTTCTCCTTGAACCATTTTTCAATAGGATGAGTACTTTTCGGTTTAATCATGAAAAATAGTGTTAAACAAGGCCGAGCGCGAGGTTTAAATGAAATATCGAGCGCGAAGCGCGAGTGCCCTGATGAGAATGTGCTCCTTAAGGTCGATAGAACCTTAAGTAAATTAGTTTTCGTTTGCGTTCCTACTTCATTTTGTAGTAATTTAAATAAAAACAAGCCGTTCTGAAG
>UCOK01019930.1:2452-18265 GCA_900474325.1 Synergus umbraculus
GAACCAATACTTGATGATTTGTATTTGAAAATATCCATCTCCGTTGAAAAAGACCAAACATAACCTCAAAATACCCTTACTAATAAGTTATGAACTATATTTGATGATTTGTATTTGAAAATATCCAATTCCGTTGAAAAAGACCAAACATAACGTCCAAATACCCTTACTAATAAGTTAGGACCTATATTTGATGATTTGTATTTTAAAATATCCATCTCCATTGAAAAAGACCAAACATAACCTCAAAATACCCTTACTAACAAGTTAGAACCAATACTTGATGATTTGTATTTTAAAATATTCATTTCCGTTAATAAATGAAAAACATAACCTCAAGATGCCGTAACTATTAAGTTTTTCCCAATACTTGATGATTTGTATTTTAAAATATCCATTTTCGTTAAAAAATAATAATATTAATAATTATTCTCTTCTCTCTCTTTTATTTTGTCATCGCACAAGGAATATATTCTTTGCACCGCATCTATTTATTTCATTCATAATAAAGTAGAAGATGTTTTCCGTTATTATTGGCTTTGGACTACGTTTTACCACCGTTTGCCACTCTATATAGTCTGCATCACAATTTCAAAGTTCTACACTCTGAACTTATCGTTCGTATGAGAAAATTCTGGTCTGCCAAATTCGAGTTCTGCGTTCTAATCCCCTACCTTAAGTCATAATTTCGTGAAACTTGTTTTTTTTTTTCAAAAATCGACGACTAATTCTGTGATTTGAAGTTGCACTTTCTGCCTGATTTGAAGTGGATTCTATCTAAATATAAATTTTTCAAAGTAGAATACTTTTAAATTAAATGAGAGATTTTTCACAGTTTGTACTTATATACTGATCGATCCAGCTTAATCATTTTATAACCCAGAAACCAAAACAAAATACATTTATGCCAAAGAAAACTTCAGTTTATTTGTTTTTATACAGCCAAATAAGTCCGGATAGTTAGATCCGGGATACAAAGTGTTCCAGTTTGAAGAATTTATTTTTACAACAAAGGTTCAATGATATAATTTGCAATTGTTCAATTCCAAAATTGGATTTGAAATTCTGAGTTTCCAAATGCAAACTATCAAAATGCATTTCCACATGTTGACTAGAAGTTCTAAAGAATATAGTGTATCTTTTCATGATTAAAAAATCCGAATGTATAAGCTCAGTCCAACTGTTTTTGTAAGAAATAGAAGTAATAGTAAGAAGTATAAAATTGTATAAATCAGTTGTTTTGTAATCAAAGAAAAATAAGAGGGGAGCGCTCTTTAAATTGATAGGTAAAAATAAAAAAATTATGTTTTCTACAAAAAGAAATTATTATTTATTTTCGAAATAGACTAATATATATATATTTTTAAACACAATATGAATCCTAATTATAGAGTTATAGAATTAACATTTTTATAATTAAAATACTGAACATAAGAAGTTTTAAAACTATGAACTATTATTACGTGAAAACCTGAAGGCCTTGAACATCATCAGAAAAAATAAATACTACTATAATGTTACTTTTACTTTTGACAAATTACTTTGTAAAGATTATGATTAGGTAACTTTCTTCACTTTTGCAAAAGTTCTATCAAATTTTTTTTGAGATAATCAGCATGCAATTTGTTCAACAGGATTCTTTCCGAGAGATTTTTGACCAGCGGTTTCGTTACGATGTCGGTAATGTGTGCCAATGATCTAGTCAAAGCTGTAAAAAAATCAATCACAATATTATATAAATATAATTAATAATTTTAAAATTTAATAATAATTTGGAACTATAAAAATTAAGGCATATAGTAATAGTAATTCGGAGAAATAGAAATTTGGGTAAATTGTTATTCGGCAAAATGAAGATTCGAAAAAGTAAGATTTGGAGCATATTTACATGAAATTTCTTTAAAATCCTTAAACTTTTTTCAATTCTTTTAAAATGATAATTGAAAAAAAATCTTTCAAAGTTGTATTAAATTCTTCGTATTCCGAAATGTTTTGAATTATTTTCAATTCACTTTATTCTTCTTGAATTCTTTTGAATTCGGCTAAATTTGTCTTAAATTTCTCTTCAATTCATCATAAATTATATTGAAACGACATTCAATTTTTTTAAATTCACTTTGAATGTTATTGAATTCGCCTTGACTTTTCAAATGTTATTTTCACTTCTTTCAAATCCATTCAGATTCCTTTAAATTACACATGAATTCTTAATTTAAATTTTATTAACTTAGAATGAATTTAGTTTTGCTATTAGCCAAATTTTTTTACTAGATATTTCCGTTTTTTATTTGGTTTAAGTTTTTTTTTCAACTTTTTTAATGACAATAGGTACTACGGTTACTGAAATAATTTCAAATATATTAAGCTAATCGATGGGTTGACAACTCGTGAAATCAGGTGTAAACTTGCACTGAAATCTTCTAAATTCTCCTGAAATATCTGAAATCTCCTGAAATATCTAAAGTCACGTGAATTCACTTGAAGTCACATGAATTCATTTTAATTTTCTTGAAATCTACTGAAGTCAGTGAAATCTTTTGAAGTCACGTGAAGTCAAGTGAATTCACTTGAATCTACTTTAATTCACTATCAAATTGATCCCTTACATTATCGACAGTTTCGATCAGCTGGAGCAAATGAATTTTATAAGTTGGCAAAACTTCTTTTACAATCTTTTCGAGGTAAAAGATTCGCTCCCCCCACAGTTCCCTCTACGCCACAGTTGGGCAAGTAAAATACCTATAAGGTAAATTACATGGGTTTTTACAGTAATTTACCAGGTATTTTACTTAGAAAACACTTGAAGTCCCATTGAATTCATTTGAATTTTCTTAAAATCTCCTGAAGTCAATGAAATCTTCTGAATTCATTGAAATATCCTGAAATATCTTGAAGTCAGAAGTAGGAGTACACCCGCTTGATTTTAGGCGGGAATTTCAAATCGAAATTATGTTATCCCCATTTAAATATTGATATTAATATTTATTGTCATAGTTAAATAAAAATATTACGTTAATATTATAATATTATTAAAATTATATCATTCCATAGAGAATATATAATTTTATATTCAATTCTCGTATTATTATTATGTAGTTTAAAAACAAATTTTTCTTAATTTTTGAAAATTTCAATTTATTAATAATAATTAATAATAATATTACGATATTAACCAACTTAACCCAACTTCACCCAAAAAATTGTTCACATAGTAACCATTTACGACGCTAGATGGCATCGCGACCGGTGAGCAAAATTTTTTGGTAACCGTGGAGACCACTTTGCTAACCGGTGACAGCGTTTCGCTCATTGATGTTGGGGATTTTGCTCACTGCTTTTGAGGACAGTGTGAAATCAGACATTTTGCATGTTGTAAACGGTGGACAAACGAGGGGTTTGTATGCATGTGTAAAGAAAAATAGTTTTTATTATGAGAAAATTGAATTTTCACGTCTTTTCCCATCAATTTTTTAACTTATCGGCTCACTGAACAATCAGCACCGGATAGCAAGTGCCAGAGGGCTGAAATAAATAATTCTTTTAAAAAATATATATTAACTTCTTAATGCTTCCTCTATGAGGAAGCAAACCAATATTTGCTTCCAGGAAGCAAAGTGTTCATTGAATGAACACAAAAGTTGATACAACTTCACAGCTAGTTTTAAATTTTACAACATAACAAAAAATATTTAAACGATTTTAAAAGATTTTATGTTTTTGCAAGCAATTTGAGAGAATTTCAAGGGATTTTAAAGGAATTCTGCGGAATTTAAGAAGTATTAAGAAATTTTAAGTGATTCTTATTTTCAGGAGATTTTAAAGATTTTTAGAATATTCTAAAGGCTTAATCAGACTTCATTGCACCTTTAAAACTTTAAGGAATCTCAATGAATTTAAAAGAATTATATGTGATTTAAAGGAATTCTGGAAATATCAACAGATTTCAGGAAGAGATTACATATGATTTAATCAGAGGATATATTTGCATTTAAAAGTTTAAAAAATAAAGTTTTTCACAACTTCAAGTTTTTACATTATCATCAGAGAATGTATTAGATTTGTGTAAAATTTGACCCCCCTAGTTTTTGTCAAATGTCCCCACGTTTTGGAATCCTCTGAATCCGAAAAACATGTTTTTCCGAATGTGTCTGTCTGTCTATCTGTAGATTTTAGTTTGATAGCACGATAACTTTTGAAAAAATTGACCGATTGGATTGACCTTTGGTATATTTGTTTAGTGTCCTAAAGTGTAGGTCAAGTTCACTTGTCAGACATTTTGGATAAAAATTCAAAAAGTTGGAGCATTTAAAAAATTTTTAAATCTACTTTTTTTTAAATTACAAATTCTATCCACAGATGTTCGTAGTACTCCAAAAGTCGAACAATTTTTCCTAATGACTTTTTTGGGTAAAAAAAAATTGAAAGACATAACATTTTGAAAATCCAAAAAAATAAAAGTAAACTTAAATTAGAATCCAAACAACGCACGATATGAAAAAAAGTTTAAAGATGAAAAATGTTTCTCTTTGAACGCTCTATAGGATCGGCACAAGAACTTTTTGAATTTCTTTAAAAATTCGAAAATTCAAATTTTGAGCCAAATAACGCGAGATGCAGAGAAAATGATAAGGAACGTAGTTATTGGTCTTAAAAAGATCTACAAGTTCTCCTTTGGCCATTTATCAGTAGGATGATTAGTTTTCGTTTTAATCAGGAAAAATATTGTTAAACAGAGCTGAGCGCGAAGCGCGAGTGCCCTGATGAAAGTGTACTCCTTAAGGTGAATCCACACGCTGACTTTAACTCTTGTTCCGCGCGTAAATTTTTTCCGTGCGTAAAATTGGTGTCGCGTCCCCACCAATTTACTCAAGTCGTGTCGCGCTAAATTAAATTTGTAAAGTTTTGTAATTGATTGAGAATGCGGTAAATGGGTGCGACTTAGTGGGAACGCGACACGACTTGGGTAAGTTGGTGGGGACGCGCCGAAAAAATTTACGCGCAAAACAAGAGTTAGAGTCGAGGTGTGGATTCACCTTTAAGGTCGATAGAACGTTAAATAAATTAGTTTTCATTTGCATTTCATGTTGTAGTAATTTAACTAAAAACATATAGGCGCAAGCGTTCCGAAGAGCGCAACACGGAGCCCGACGTGTGTATAAGAATGTGCCGAGATACTATTTATAATACTATTGATAAATACTAATTGTTTATTTAAAGCCTTCATGATCTTAAAAGATTCTCACCCGCGCTATTGTGAATCGAAGCAAGCACGTCTTGATCATTTTTAGATGCATCTGCCAATTCCTCTTCCTCTTGGATAAGAATTTTCGGCAAGTCAGTCATAGTCTGAAAATAAATCAAGTATTAGTTTTTGTTTCTATACGTCTACAATTTCATTTCGATTAAATGAAATGAAATTTCCCTTTTTGAATTGAAAACATACTTGAAGGCAATTCATCGAGATTTTTGGGGTGGAAACAATTTCCAGGGGAATTTCCATTGCTTCTTTCTGATTGGAAGATTGGAAACAGGTTAATTGAACTTCCTGTACCTGAAAATGCAAATTCATTAAATAAAAATGAAGGAGTTTTTGATAATAATTTGCGGGAGTAAACAAGCGGTTAATTCAAATTAAACTGGTAACTGTATTTGGTGATTTACATTATATGATCGTAATAAAAAGAGACCTTACGCTAAATCAAACGTAGCTTGCTTTGTGACAAAAACGGAAGTCAAGTAAGATAAAACCCGGAAACTAAATTCATAAACGGTTGTGTTGTAGATGGCGTGGTCACGTCTATGCGCGGGGATTGTGTCGCTCATTCGAATATTCCAATAAAAAATTTGAACATAAAGAATATCTATCATTCAATTTCAAATACGCAGAAAAATTAATTAAGCTCACCATCGTTTCCTTCTCCTCAGAGAATACTGAGAAAATCAGTCCAACGAACGTCGGCTCCAATTGTTGGTACATTGCCTGAGTTCTAACGTCTGTAAACAAATTTTTTAATAAAAGATTGCAATTTTTCAAATTTTGCACGTTTCTAGTTTCAAACTTTAATAATTTATTAGGTAATCCAATTTTAACGCTTTACTTTTCAATTACTGGTTCAAATTTAAAAGTGTTCAGTTTCGAAAACTTTAGTGTCTTACAATTAAAAATGCGATTTAGTGAACAAAAAAAAAAGGAGAAATTAATAGCAATTCCCTTCTGTAAAGAGCATTAAGATTATTATCATAACTTTACTTTCAAACCTTAATAATTATTTGGTTTAAAAAATATTCAAACTTTAACACTTTTCACATTTAAAAAATTTTTGACGATATCAAGGGATTAAAAAGAAATAATTTCAGCCATTTTACGTTATTTTAAGGCGTTACTAGAGATTATAAAGAATTTCAAAATAAGGGAATTCTGTAATTTTGAAAAATAAATTTTAGGTTTTTTTTGTAATACCAAAGGATTTCAAAAAAATTCAAGATATTTCCAAGAATTTTATAGGATTACGAGAAAAAAATGAATAAATTTTATTAAATTTAAAGGAGTTTCAAGATTTTTCAAAAGGTTTTAGAGGATATTCAAACATTTCTATATGGGTCATTCCATTTCATATTTAGAACTGAAAAATAAAATCGCCTCGAATATTTTTTTTCGTATTTTAGATACAAAAAAAATAAACACGTATTTTTTTATTTCAATATGATATGCAAACTTTTCAAGTTACAAGTTTTTAAACATGTGGAGTAGAAAAAATTAGGTATTTTTTTAAATCTTCCATCTCGTAAACTATTTCATAGAAAACAATGAAATTTTCAGGTCAAGTCGACGATTACCTACACTTTGCAAATAACGATGAATGAAAAAAATATTCCTTTTTTTTATATAAGAAATATGCAATTGTTTTAAATAAATGGCATTTACGGAAAAAGGACATATTTAAAATCGTTTTTTCCTAGATTAAAATATTCGTTATAGTTTTGAAAATATCTCATAAAAATTTCAGAGTGAACCGTTGGATACTTTTTAATAAACACCTAGTTGTTTACAGTCGGGTCAGCTTCAAGCGCTTGATAGCGCACCGTCTACTGTGAGTGTTCGCCGCCGCGCGCCGTGCCAGATATAAAATTCGGGGTATACGATGCACTATGAAGCGCTTGAAGCTGACCCGACTGTAAACAACAAGCTGTTTATTAAAAAGTATCAAACAGTCCACTCTGAAATTTTTATGAGATATTTTCAAAACTATAAAGAATATTTTAATCCTTTAAAAAACGATTTTAAACATGTCCATTTTCCGTAAATGTCATATTCGAGGCGATTTTATTTTTCAGTTCTAAATATAATATAGAATGACCCATATAGATTCCAAAAAAATTTCAATTTATTTAATTCAGAATTTTAATGAGTTTGATCCATAAATTTCGTAATCGCTTAAAATTTCAAGAAACTTAAACGATTGTCAAAAAATTTGCCATAAATTTTTTAGGGTTCCAGAAAATTATAGTGGCTTCACTACAATTACAAATAGTTTTTAAAAATTTAATTAGATTTGAACAATTTACAGGCGATGGTCACGAATTTCAAGATATATACCTCGAAATAATCAGAAATATTTTGTAATCCTTTTCAAACAGAGAAAATCCTATTATATGAGATATATGTAAATTTGTAAATTTCTCACACACCTACATGTGATGGACAAACTGTAATATGAGGGTGTGAATGATACCATCCTAGAACTCGAATTGGTAAACCGGATTCTTTAGCCATCATTTCTGTTTTCGTTGCTGCGTGACAAAGTTCATCTGTAGATATTTCTACTCTGTCCTTTTTTTTGTCGGATCGACGCATTATCATTAATGATGAGATTTTTGCAACGCCTTCTTGACACTAAAAGAAAGGATGGATTTTCAATTTCAATTGATTTTAAGAAGAAAGAAAATACATATAGCATGTGACTATTTGCTTGATCAAAAGATGCAAACATCTTCATAAAATTGTTTTCACTACTTTTTATAGAGATATATTTAAAGCAAAACAAGGTAAAAAAAGGTGCTTCGCAACCAAAGTAACAATGAAAAAATTTTCGGCTTGATTTTAAAGCTATTGACTTGTACTTAATGTTTATTGAGTTTCATATACTTCAAAGACTGTTTCTAGAATGTGAGATTACTTAAACATTTTATTTTATCTTTTTTTCAAGTAATAAATTCGATCTCTACACGGAAAAAAGGTTAGAGTAAAATGTGCCCCAATTGGTGTTTAGGCTAACCGACGCATACTACGGGCTGCTTCTCATCCAACGGGAGAGCAGTTCACTTTTGTGGAAGAACCATTCACCCACAAACGGACTAACCACTGCACCAAACGGCACCACCTAACCTTTTTTCCGTGTATGAATAAAATGAATTTTGCGGCATCCTAAATAAAATTTACCTTACAGTTGGTAAATTCTTCTTTTTCAAACAATAACAATTATTTATTTCTAGTATACAATTTTCAAAGCCTTTTACGGTACCCTTTCGTGTGACTAACTTAAAAATTACTTTGAAAATATGAAGATAGCAATTTAGTACAATACTGTAACAAAACAGGATTTTTCGTATTATTTATATGTTTTTATATTAAAACTTCTCTTAATTTAAAGGTTTTTAAAAGATAAGTATTGGGAATTTAGTCATCATTTGTCCAAATTACATAGGTAGCTCAAACCTTTATACACGGAAAAAATTTATTTCGAAAGAATTACCGAATTCGTTCAGACTGAGGATATGAGAAAAATTCTATAAATATCAAATAACTTTTCAGGAAATAGCTCGAATCGTTCCAAGAAAATTACCGAACTCACAGCAAACACTGAAAGTGTGTTTTATAAAGGTCAAAATGAAATATAACGAATAAGTTTCGAAGACAATATAAAACAGTTCGATAATCTTCACAAGATTCTTCAGGAGAATTTCCATGTATCCAAAAGAGTTTTTATTATTCCCCTGCCAAGAGAATTTTGAATCTTGGACTGGAAAAATTTCCGAACTCTGCCGTAAATCAGCATGCGCAGTCGTCCATCTGCGCACGTTTCATCGTCCTGAACCGACTCCGTCAAGCTTAGCGAAAATTTTGTTCTTGTATTCCCAGCGTGATATAGCCGCGAGGCTTAGTCGTTAGGTTTAGGTAGGAATATGCGTGTTAGGAGGGTTCGAAACCCAAGGAATTTAAGATTTTTTAAGAGCGTGCGATTATGTGTGTAAAGTAAATTAAGTATAAATATAAAGATTTGTGTGTAAATATATAATATGTAATGCAGATTAATAATGTTAATGTTATAAATCATCTCTACCCGCGAAGCAGAGAAAAATAGGAATATTTTTTTACTGTTTGAAATAGCGCGGCGTCCTTGCAATTTTCCCTAACTCATCCGTAATTTCTACAGGGTGTCCCACCACCTATACAACTACCGGTAATATGTGATAGAGCACAAAACAAGAAACAGAAAATTCCTCTGGCAAATTTTGATCTGGGCCTTAATTTGGGCACAGTAAAGCTTCAAACTTGGGCATAATGAACCAATCAGGAGCGGGATTTAGCAACCAATTGTGTCTTCACCAACAGGCACACTATGTCAACACTTGAAACACAAACAAATGGTTGCTAAATCTTGCTCCTGATTGGTTCATTATGCCCAACTTTGAAGCTTTACTGTGCCCATATTAAGGCCCAGATCAAAATTTGCCAAAGGACTTTTCTCTTTCTTTTTTTGTGCTCTATCACATATTACCGGTAGTTGTATAGGTGGTGGGACACCCGGTATAGTCGCCCTACTGGATTCTCACCGAACTCATTTCAGAAAGTTCCTGCACTATCTAAGAATTCTTCCCGAATTATTTTTAATTCTCCTGAAATTTATCTGTAGTTCTCTTTAAAAAAGTTCTGTGACATTTAATATAAGCAGATCCGTAATTTTTACTGAATTATTCTCATATCCTCAGTCTCTGAACTAATTCGGTAATTTTTCCGGAACAAATTTTTTCCGTGTAGACCGTTATAGAAAATATTACATGAGTTTCATCTCACTTACTGTTCCAATCAGTATTCCCATAACTTCGTAATTTTCTGTAGAAAAAGCATGTTGTATGCAAGTCATGTAAACGTCAGCTTGAAGCTCGACTTTTTCGAGTCTTTCCCTTCTATCCATTTTTCTTATTCACCTCTCACTGTAAATAATAAAAATAAAAATATAGACTAGATTACCATAAATATTAAATTATTTTTTCACAATATTATAATATTTTAAATATCACGTAGTAAAATAACAATTTTTCATTTTGGGACAATATTTGAATTTAAATAAAATATTTTTAACTAATCCATTTATTTTATTTAATCTCTTTGAACTGTAGAAAAAATTTGCTTATTCGACTTTTTTCGCATCTCGTTTTGTTTTTAGAAAAAATTTGAATTTTCATTTTCCAGTACCAAAAAAAATTCTTTCTTCTCTGTTCTCTCCAAAGAACAAGATAAACACTCATGAGGTACATTCATTTTTGTCTTTGAGAAAATTGAGTTTCAACATTTTCAAAAAAAAAAAAAAAAACGTCCCCATTTTATCAATTTTTCCAATTTTTCCAATTTTGCAGTGAATTTCGAAATAGAATAGAGATATCTACTAAACTCAAAAAGAAAAAGTATAATATCTATGTCGGTTTAGAAACTGCAGCGCTTCCGAGCAAAAAGCTAATTTTTTCATGAAATACACTGAGAAACCCGCATTTGTATTTATTGTTAAAAATCACCCTAGATTTTACTATTTGAATTTTACAATGAGGGACAAATAAGCAAATTTTAATAATATTTACTAATATCAATAGTAACTCGTAGCTAAAACAATAAGAATCCGAAGAAAAAGGACCACGATTTGTCGGCAGAAAACCGAGCAGAAAATATAAGTAATAAAGCTCGTAATTTTAGTCTGAAACAAAAATCCCAACGAAAATTTTAATTCTCGTAAGTTTTTCTTCTACATATATGTAAACTAAGAAAATTACGAAGAAATTTTGAAAGTAAAAATTTTTCGCGAGTTTGAATGAAAAAAGTGTTTTTTTTTTTAATTCAGTTCAACTTGCTGAAAAAGTTGTTTGAAAATTTTTTTCATTAATTTTCTTAGTTCACATAGAAGAAAAATATATGAGAATTAAAATTTTCGTTGGGATTTTTTTTTCAGACGAAAATTACGAGCTCTATCTTGCTCGCCGTATATCTTGCATATGTATACATATGCGTGTATACAAATCAACTGTTCTTCAATATTTTTCCCTGAACAAATTTTTTTTAGTGTTCAAATATGCATTAAAACATGGTAAAAAGGCCGCTAGACTTGCTAATTTTTTTCTGTCCTAAAGAAATTGCCGAAAAAACGCTTATTTTAGGCCTTCTAAAGGAGACTACCCCCTTTATATATGGCTTTCGGTCTCCTTATACCTCTTCGTAGTACACTTGAAGTTTCCAATAGTCAACGACTTCCCCTTGTAACGAGAGGTTATACGCGTGTGCGTGCCGTACGCACCTTTACACCAGCTCTCATTACCGAGCCTTGCTGAACGCTGCTCCCACTCCTGCTCTCCCTACTAAGGGCGTCGGCCATTGTTGGCTCTTTTATTAAAAGTGTTAGCTCTGCGCAATGCTCTCAAACGGGGCTACCTGCGCGCGCAGCACGTGTTGGCTTACTGGTGGAGAAATTCTTCCATTGGTCCATTTAATTTGAGTTTGAATCGCGCGCCAGATTACAGTCAATTGCAGAATTTCTCCAGCAGGAAGCCAACACGTGCTGCGCGTGCAGGTAGCCCCGTTTGAGAGCACTGGCTCTGCGTACAATTTTCAGTTCAGCTGGGCGAGTTTCACCGACCAGGTCGGAGAGACTTTCGCCCGGTGAAAGCTCATGCGTTTTACCTATCGATAGGCGCTCGTATAGTAGGTCAAGCGAGGGTGAAATCGCAAGGGAGCGGCGCTTCTGTACTTGCCATTTCCTGAGCTGACTTTAAAACTCTCGATAGGCTGATTTCAAAGGTGTACGATTTTCACAATTGATAGGCGCTACTATGGTTGTCAAAATCTAACACAGATATTATTAGATAGGTGCTTCTAATAATAACATCTGTCACCTGAGAAATGACCTAACTATTTCTGTCGCGAACGAATGAAAGCATAAGATTTGGGAAAATTTGATTTACTCTCGTCAGGCGCTCCTGAGAGAGATAAATCAAACCGACATAAATAATATTCGTTGGGCGCTCCTAAGGGTATTATTTAATATTATTAGACTAGGAAAATATACTACCCATAATTTACTTTGTCCACCGAACTGTCAATCTCTCTTTTCGCTTACCGTATCTACCGTTGAGGGGAAGACAGGTAACGTCGATAAATATAATCCGTCATAAATCTCCTGTATGCCAAGTCTAAGAACCGAATTCCATTACCTTATGAATAATTGTTCGACAATTTCATCGCTTTATAAGTACAGAAATAACTAACATACATCGAGAGATTTATTTTCCGTCTCCGTTCCACTCGCTCGACGTTCTCCGCTTTTATAACATTTCATTCAATTACACGCAATTCTTAGAAGTCCACCGTTTACAGACATGCAAAATGGCTTATTCCACACTGTCCTCAAAAGCAGTGAGCAAAATCCCCAACATCGATGAGCAAAACGCTGTCACAGTTTAGCAAAGTGGTCTCCACGGTTACCAAAAAATTTTGCTCACCGATCGCGATGCCATCTAGCGTCGTAAACGGTTACTATGTGAACAATGTTTTGGGTGAAGTTGGGTTAGGTTGGATTGATGTCTGTAAACGGTGGACAAACGAGGGTTTTGCATGAATTTGTAAAGAAAAATATTGTTCGATACGAGAGGCCAAAACGCCCGTGTGGCCTGTTGTATCGAAATATAGTATTTTATTCCCACGTTTCACAACACTCATTTACATGAATTTTGTTATATTAATACTAATAATTTTATAAATGTAAATATTTATTTAAATAAATATATTTTTGTTATTTTGTTATACAGAATGGTCGAACAGTTTTAATTATCTGTAAACCTGACCCTGGCTAGGCTGAAGCGTCCGCTGAGATAATTTCACGTAACGCATATGCAGTGGTTATGCGCAATTTTTAACAAGTTCGATTTGAAAGAAATGTTGATTTCATGTTGAGAATGGAATTTATTGACTATTGGGAACTATTTTTCTCTTTCACATTGAAATCATGTCGGTACCCTTCTCTCACCCACTTCTCTACTCTCGCCGAAACTTTTTCATTTTAGCCAAACAAATTAGTTTTTGAAAAATAGAGTCAGCGCCCTCCAGCCATCGATAAACCCATTTCGACTAAAGGACACTTCAATTCTTATATTTTTTCGATTTCAAAAAATTTAAATTGAAATGACTCGACAGAATGGATAGTACTACAAAAACGTTTTTTTTAATTACTTGACAGAGATTTGAGGCATTGCACAAATTTTGCCATTGTTGTTAATTGAAATTTTTTTCTGTTCCTCCAACAATATTAACAAATTATTCATAGGTTGTTTTTGCATCAAATATCTGTATTAATTTGTGTCCAAAAAACTTCAAAAGTGCTATGCAGTGAAGAGGTGTGATCAAATTCCCGTAATTTTCCCGCAAACTTTTTCGAAATTCAGATACATATATATCAGTCCAAAAAATTACTCTATGATATGTTCCTATAAAAATGGGAATTTTTATGAACATAAAATATACACATAATAAAGCTCTAAAATTAAAGTACAAAAATAAAACTTTTATAATCGTGTCTGCATAATTAAATCATTCAAGTGAAATGAAGAATCCCGTACAATTGCCGCTTATACCATACACTGGATACCCTGATATTTGATCCCACTATATCGTCTTTTTGTGCATCGTCGTTCAGTTCTTTCCTTTAAAATAAATTCAGCATTAAATTCTTCAGAGATCTGCAAAAGCCGATTTTTTAATTTGTTTGTTTGAATTTGTATAGAACTGCAAATAGCAAGAAAAATGTTGATTTAAAAAATTTTTATTTTCAATTATCTATGAAAATTTTTCTCAGTGGGATCAGACCTCAGATTTGTTGCTAATATTTGTTTATGTGATAAAATTTTTTTTTTTCTTCCACCGTAAATTTTGCATCAAACCTGAGGCTTGTTGATACCAATGAGAAAAATGTTCAGAGAATATAAAAAATAAAAATTTTTTAAATCAACATTTTTTTTCGCTATTTTCAGCTCTATAAAGATTTAAACCATAAAAAATTCATAAATCGGCCTCGCCAGATCTTTTAAGAATTTAATGCTGAACCTTTTAGCTAACTTCATGCGTAGTGCGCTAATCTTATTGGTCAATTCATAAGGCGCGCGAATTTAAAATGTCAGTTCAATTTTTATAGACGAAACAGACCGCGTTCAAGCTCGCCCCTAATCTGGAAAAAGAAAATAACTGAAAATCAATGAAGAATTCTGGCCTAGAAGTTATTTTGAACATCGTTTTTTAATTTCGCCCCACTGTGCTGTAGAACGCTGTAGCCTGTCGAAATATAGGGTGGCCCAAAAATGCATGACAAAAATTTTTTTGATGCTGCAGTCTCGATCCCCCAATTTGTTTCGAAATCTAAAAAAAGAAATAACCTTCTTTTTTGCATTTTTGCTTCCTCATAGAGGAAAAATTGTCCGCGTGTGTGTGTATGTGTATGTCCTTTTTTTTTTGTTCCCACCATATCTCTAGAACGTGTGTATATAAATTGATCAAATTTGGCACACTTATCCCACCCTATAAAACCTTGATTCTATCAGAAGGGTTTAACAAAATATTTAATTTTACAAGTTTTATGTACTTCAACATTTTTTTTAAATTGATTTTTCGACTATAACTTCTCAAATAATAAAAATTCAAAGCTCGTGTAAGGAAATTAAAGATTCCTTGTGTCAAGACGAATCGATTGACCTATATGATTAATGCATTTCATTAAAAAATAAGGATGTTATGGTTAATTGTATTTTCAAAAATTAATTTTTCAACTATAACTTTTCAAATATAGGCCAGGCAACTGGTACTTTTTTTCCGTAATAATTGCCAGACGCAATTTTTTTTTATGAAATAGCTTCTGAATGGGTCCTGAATGACCATTAAAAATGTATGCCGTGGATCGATTGCCAAAGGGTGTTTTTTTTTTTTAAGAATTTTCAACAGTCATTTCAAAAAACAACTTTTGACCCATTTTTCCGGGCAATTTCCCTCTGCGGAGTTTTCTTGTAACAGGATGTTCTATGGGAAAATTATGATAGTGATGCCAGAGAATGAAATAATGTAAACAAAATTATGCGTCTATTAAAAAAAAAAGGATCTTCTGGTGCGAGTAGTACGTGATTTATGAACTCTTAAAAACTCCCTTTTTTTTGCATTTTTTCATTAAAATTCGAAAAATTGGGACTTTCAAATATACCTCGTTTCTTTTTTATCTGCGCACGAAACGCAGAGGAAAGAAATTAAAATAGACTCAATTCTATGTAAAATGAAAAAAAGAGGATATCTTAGCTCTAATAGGTCACAAGCTATGACCTTGGAAAGTGGACCTTTATTATATATAATCATGTGAGTGCACTATGCGGGGCAAGTACAGCCATATTTGAATGTTTTAATGCAAATGAAGTATCTAGCTCTAAATGTAAGTAAAATATACATCATTTTTTATTAATAAACAATGAGTTTTTTATAAAAAAAATTATATAAACAATTATAAAAAAATTTTATTC
>UCOK01019931.1:5263-24019 GCA_900474325.1 Synergus umbraculus
CACATTCGAAAGGTCTTCCATGTGTCCGTACACGTAAATGTTTTATCACATGATTCCTTAATTTGAACTTATTCAGAAAACCCTCTTTACAATAATCGCACTCGTATTTTTTTTTATCTTTATGTAACTCTTTGTGACCTTTGAGATGATGTTTTGTTACAAAAGATTTTTTGCAAACATCACAATCAAAAAATCTTTTCTTTTTGTGATTATTTCTGTGAGTGATTAAACTTTTTTTTTTGCAAAGACGCTTCTTGCAAATATAACATTGAAAGGGTTTATCTTTAATTATTTTCTTTTTGCGCTTGAAAGGTTGAATCATACCCTCAGCATGAGACTTCAGGTGCTTTCTAAGAGTGCTTGCGTGTTTAAATTGCTTCTTACAGCTTTTACACTTAAAAGGTGCTTCTCCCGTGTGGACACGCATGTGAACGTTAAAGTCCCGCGAATTTCTAAATCTTTTTCCACAGGTTTTGCACTTGTGGGGTTTCATTTGTATATTATCTATGTGTATCTTTTTATGAGTTTTGAGATAAGACAGCAACGCAAAATTTTTAGAGCAAACGTCACAAGTGTATTTTTTTGTCTTTCGATGGGTAAGAATATGTTGTTTAAGATTACATTTGACTGTAAAAGACTTCCTGCAAATATCACATTTAAACGGCTTATTTCCTGAATGAGACTTCTCATGGACTTTTAAATTAGATGATGTTGTGAGAACTTTTCCACAAACTTGGCAGTCGTATTTTGTTTTATGTGACCTTTCGTGATTCTTCAGATAACATAACGAAATAAAACCTTTCGAGCAAACGTCACATACGAAAGGTTTCTTGTTACTGTGGGAACGAAGATGTTGTTTCAAATAGTAGGCCTTAGAATAAGCTTTTGGACATTTTGAACACTTGAAAGGTTTTTTATCTTCCATATGAGTTTTTATATGCAATTTCAAGTCATAGCGTGTTCTGAATTTTTTCTTACAAATGTCGCATTTAAGAGTACATTCACCTTTCTTGTTTTCGTCAAGCATGTTTGCTATTTCTCAGAAGCGAAGCACTGTAAAAAAAATTACTAAGAACAAAAAGTGCTTAGAACTGGCCAAAAAATGCTCCTGAATTGTTTCAAAACGATTCAAGCGGTTTTTTGGTTTTAAAAATTGCCAATTTTTGATAAATTGCAAAAATCGCTCGAAAAATTTTGAAGAAATTCAGGTGTATTCTTTGACCTATTCTAAGCACTTTTTATTCTTTGTAATTTTTACGTAAAGTGCTTAGTTTCTACGAAAAGAATTTCAAAATATCAGTATTTTGGAAAAATACCAATTCTTTTGCAATTTTTTTCTCAAAAATGAAGTACTTTACTAAAAAATTGAAAATAACAAAAAATGCTCAGAATTGGCCAAAGAATACACCTGAATTTTTTCAAAACGATTTGAGTACTCTTTTGGTTTTGCTAACTGTAAATTCTTGATAAATTGCAAAAATCGCTCCAAAAATTTTGAAGAAATTTAGGAGTATTCTTTGACCTATTCCGAGAACTTTTTGTTCTTTGTAATTTTTACGTAAAGTGCTTAGTTTCTACGAAAAGAATTTCAAAATGTCAGTGTTTTGGAAAAATTCCAATTCTTTTGAAATTTTTTTCTCAAAAATGAAGTACTTTACTAAAAAATTGGAAAGAACAAAACATGCTCAGAATTGGCCAAAGAATACACCTGAATTTTTTCAAAACACTGCTAATTTTTTATAAATTGCAAAAATCGCTCGAAAAATTTTGAAGAAATTCAAGTGTATTCTTTCACTATTTCTAAGCACTTTTTGTTCTTTGTAATTTTTACGTAAAGTGCTTCATTTCTGAGAAAAAAATTCATGAATGTAAAAATTGTTTAATCAATGATTATTATAATCGTTTTACGTGTTTTTCAAGTTTCTAAACGCTTTTAGCCATTCAGAACAAATTTTGCCCAATTCTTACCACGTGGAGGTAGCGTTCACAAAGAATTTTCGTTTTTTGTTTGGTTTTTAAAAAATTTTTAAAGTTTTGTTTCGTTTTTTTCATATATCTTTATTTTTTTTTAATTTTTATAGAATTGGGCAACATTCCTGAATTTTTTTTCTTAGAAACGAAACACTGTAAAAAAAATCACAAAGAACAAAAAGTGCTTAGAATAGGTCAAAGAATACACCTGAATTTCTTCAAAATTTTTCGAGCGATTTTTGCGATTTATAAAAAATTAGCAGTTAGCAAAACCAAAAGATTACTCAAATCGTTTTCAAAAAATTCAAGTGTATTCTTTGGTCAATTCTGAGCATTTTTTGTTCTTCCCAATTTTTTAGTAAAGTACTTCATTTTTGAGAAAAAAATTGCAAAAGAATTGGAATTTTTCCAAAATACTGACATTTTGAAATTCCTTCCGTAGAAACTAAGCACTTTACGTAAAAATTACAAAGAACAAAAAGTGCTTAGAATAGGTCAAAGAATACACCTGAATTTCTTCAAAATTTTTCCAGCGATTTTTGCAATTTATCAAAAATTGGCAATTTGCAAAACCAAAAAGCCACTTCAATCGTTTTGAAAAAATTCAGGTGTATTCTTTGCCAATTCTAATAATAATTAGTAATTTTTTTTACAGTGCTTCATTTCAGAGAAAAAAATTCATGAATGTTCTTGAAAACGTTTTGCAATTCGAGCGCCATTTTGAAGTCTCGAATTGGTCAAATTGACTTCACAACCTCATATTCTTTAAGTTCAGACATCGCGTCGACGATCTAGACCAGTTCCAAGATGATTTCAAGCCGGTAAATCTTTGAAAACTCGATTTAAAAAAAAAATTCCTTCGAAAATCATGTTTTTTTTTTTGTATCAAACTGCATTTTTTGAACAAAAAATTTTTTTCGATAATTTGAGTAATACCGCCGGAAAGAGCACACTTCAAACTATAAGTATACATTTTTTTAGATTTTTTTTTCTCGAAATGCAATAGGTGTGAGCGCGGGAAGAGGGGTGTTAAAAATGTGTCCGGCTAGACGTTAATGGGTTAATATTTCAAAAATTTCAATAAATCCTGCAAAATCTGTATTCTGTGTCTTAATAATCTTTTTGAAGACGAAAATAGTCTGAAGATTGTTTTTAAGTTCGATTCATTTACACAATTCACGCAGTTTCTAAACCAATCATGTTTTCGAAAGCTGAGTCGGAAACTGAATTTCCACAATTTTTCCTCTCATTTTAAAGAATACAGAAGAGGATAAGATCGGTTATAAATAAATAAATAAATATATATATATATATTAAGGGCCGATTCCACCAACTGTGATTAAATTTTAATCCTTGATTAATTTAAATTAATCAATTTAATCACGGATTAAAATTTAATCACAGTTGGTGGAGTCGGCCCTTAATATCGAAAATGAGAAATTGTATAGAAATTTCCATATAGCAAATGAAATATTGACAAAAATTGCAAAAGGAACAGTCTCTGTCACTACTACAGTTTTTCATAATTTCTTCCTTGTATGAATTCTAGAATTTGTCGCACAGCACGTTCCCCCTAAGGTTTCAACAAGAGTCAAATATCTTTAGAAATTGTAACACTATCCATGATAGGGGATTTTTCAATGTGGCTTTCATGTACTATATCTATAGTCACTGGTATTGTGATGATGCTCCCTTCTTAATCTAATAAATCTGTAAACGCTTAACACACCTAACACATACAAGGGGCGTATATGTGCAGCAGATGTGACCCAAACCACAGAAAAGTGTCACTTGTTGATCACTGGATATTCAATCATCTTCTTCCTCCTCATTGGTAGACGGCTGCGCATTTTCCTGAGTAGTGTCGGACTATTCCCGTAAACTAAACAGCCGAATCGTTCTTATATAGTTAAAGGCACCTTAGTATCGCCACTTGCGAGAAAGGAAAATTTTTTAAGGAAAATATCAACTAAACAATTAGAGATAGGCTAATAATGTTTTTAAAATTAATTGCTCATTGACATGAAAATCGCAAAAATCCAGATTAAAAGTAAAGGAGAGGGATACTTTTGTTGCAAAGGAATTAATAAAAAAAGAGGTAGTGGATAGAGTCAAGGGTATTCGAAACCTGTGGGTGAAAGGAGGAACCCACTTCATATAAGAGTTTTTGAATTTAAAAAAAAAAAAATTTTTTTGCAGAAATCTGTTTTCAGGTAATTAAAAAAAAAAAATTTTCCGCAGTTTCAGCTGTGAATAAAAATATTTATTATAAGAAAAAACACGGGGAAACTGATTATTGCTCATATGGTAAGAATCGAATGGACTTGCCATACGTACAATTCCATTTTCTCATTATATTATTTCCACAATAATAATATAATAATAATAATAATAATAATAAATTAAAAACAAAGAAATTTTAGAATTTAAAAAAAAAGCGATTACCAATTATTAATCGATATACGTAGTGTTATCTACTGCAGTAGGCGCAGAATTTAATGTTTATTATATAATATTATTATTATACTTGAGAAAAAAATTTATAGAATTAATATATTGACAGCAATGCAGCGTTTGAAATTTGAATACGCTAATTCAAGTTTTTTTCTCAGATAATTAATAAACATTAAATTTTAATAATATAATATTATAATAACCGAAATTTATTTTTTATAGTTATTATTATCATTATTATGTTAACAATTATTAATTATTTTTAAATCAATTATTTTCCAATCAAAAGATAAATTAATAATGCACGAAAAATAATTTCATGAAGGATTTGTATTAGTCACACAGTCGGTTAAAGTCGGTTTCCTCTTTTACGACTTTTTCTGTTGCGTTACTAAACCCAAAACTAAACCTGACTAAACACTGAAGAATTTTCTTGATCGACAGTCGAAAATTATATCTAATTTCTTAAAATTCGTTGAATTTCTATTTTATAATCAACAGCTTGAAATTTTCTATTTTTGTACGTGGCTTTTAGAATGTTTCTAAATAGAAAAACTGTTCGGATGTAAATATTAATCCTAAATCAATTATGGAAACAGACAAAAAAGACTATACTTAGTCCAGGGAAAATATTTCTACGTTCTTTGCAGACGGTACATTTTTTTACCATTAGGTTTTTGAAAAAATAAAAAGGACACTGTATTCTATTCTTTGTCTACTCTATAAAATGGCAACAAACCGAAATAATAATTGTCCGAATGAGTTTTCAAGGCGATAATTACTAAGAAGTAAAATTTTAAGTAATTTGAGAAAGTTTAAAGAGATTTTTTGGCATTTTACGAAATATCATGAGTTTTTAAGGTATTTTAAGAGATTTCATGGAATCTTGAATAATGTTAAGGAATTTAAAAGGGTTTTACGAAATTTATTGATATTTTCGAAATATTAAGTAATTTCACAGTATTTCGAGGAATTTTATTAAATTTTAACAAATTTTACGAAATTGCATGAACTTTTAAATAATTTTCAGAGATTTAACGATATTTCATAGGATATTAAGTTATTTTAATGACTTATAAGAGATTTTAAACATTTATGACATTTCATTGGATTTTTGGGAATTTCAAAGGGATTTTAAAATATTTTAGGAAATATCAAGAAATTTAATCGATTTAAAATTTTTTTGTAAATACCTGTAAATACATTCAACTTCTTTAGAATAATTTTAAATTCTTCAAAGTTTCTCGAAAATCTCTTTATAAAGAAAATAAATTCCTTTATATTTAAAAAATTTTTTTCTTAAAATCCCCAAACTTTCAGACCTAAAATTTCATTATTTCAGACGTTTAGTCTGAAGAAGTTTTTTTATTTTTTTTTTGTTCTTTATACTTATTAGATTAAAAATATCAAAATAAAAGAATTCCATAAATTATTTTTTATTTTTATTTATATATTATTTACTAGCAGACATTTACCCGAAATTGCCTGGGATTTTAAGAGATTTTAAGTGACGAAGGAATTCTAAGATATTTTAAGGAACTTCAAAGAATTTTAAGGGATTTCAAGAGATTTAAGTGACTTTAAGGAATTTCAAGGAATTCATTCTAATAGAGACGAAATCAAATGATATCCCATAAAATATTTTAAAGTTCTTTGAAATTTTTTTAAATCTTCTTTAAATTTCTTAAAATCACTTCAAGTATTTCAAAATTCCATGGAGTTCATTAAAATTTCTTTAAATATCACTTGTATAAAATGTTTTGGTAAATCTTTAAAAGCGTAAATGAAGTCTGAATGAGTTTTCAAGGGGATAATTACGGGGAAGTAAAATTTTAAGTAATTTGAGAAAGTTTTAAGAGATTTTTTGGGAAATATCATGAGTTTTTAAGGTATTTTAAGAGATTTCATGAGATTTCATTGAATCTTGAATAATGTTAAGGAATTTAAAAGGGTTTTACAAAATTGATTGATATTTTAGAAATAATAAGTAATTTCACGGTATTTCGAGGAATTTTATGAAATTTAAACGAATTTTACGAAATAGCATGAAGTTTTAAAGAATTTTCAGAGATTTTACGATATTAATAATACTACGCCTCTTTAGAAAACTCTCGTTTTCACGCATCACATAAGTTCATGTACTTAGATCTTTCAAATAACGTAAAACGCACATCTTCCAAGAAAACTCTCGGGACACATAATTCTTGTACTCAAACATTGTGAAACGCACACCCTTCAGAAAAGTCGTTTTCAAAGTACCATATAATTTATGTACTTGAAGCCATTAAATGATGCGGAAAAAACACTCCTTATCTAAATTAGGATCAACCTATTTTTTCAAGAACAGATCTTTTCTAGATGTTGTGACGTTATGTCACTTATTATATTAACTTATTATTGTGACGTCATATCATTTATTATAGTAACTTATAATGCCTTATTAACAAAAACAATAATTGTGTCTATTGTAACGTCATGCTAACTAAAATTAATAATTGTCCACGCAAAAGGCCACATGCATCTAAGTATTGATCCATGTCTTATTCGGCAGGTCAAAAACTGATACCTTTGTGACACCACGAATCAATAATTTCACTTAGAGAGCTTTCCAATAAGTGGTCATAAAAAAGATAAGAGGCTCGAGCTAAGCGAGCCAGCATAATGGAAAAGTAACCCTAGCGAAAGCTACGGATAGAAATTCATTCCGAATCAATCCGATTCATTCCGGAATTTGTATCCGAATCAAACAGTTTCATTCCAATCTAATCCGATGGAAGATTTCAATCCGAGTTAATCCAAAGCCCATTCAAAATCTATCCGAACATTTAATCCGACTGAATCCGAATCAATCCGTCAATCCGAATGAGTCAGAATTAATCCGAACTTTCCATCCGAATGAATCCAGTCAATCCGAACGAATCCGAACTTTCAATCCGCATGAATCCGATTTAATGCGGTCTATCCGAACCAATCCGTATGAATCCCTAAAATTAATTAAGATTCGGATTCATTCGGATTGGTTCGGATAGACCGGATTAAATCTGATTCATTCGGATTGACCGGATTGATTCGGATTCAGTCGGAAAAAATGTTCGGATAAATTTTGAATGGGCTTCGGATTAATTCGGATTGAAAACTTCCGTCGGATTAGATCGGAATGAAATTGTTTGGTTCGGATACAAATTCCGGAATAATTCGGAAACTTTCGGTTTGGTTCGGAATGAATTTCAATCCGAACCTTCCGCCAGGGAAGCTCACACTAGATTTAGTGCCAATTATCATAGGACCACCCACTGGATCACCCACAACACCTGGAATCAATACTCATTAAGCCGTGTATAAAAATGGGTGAATCCGCCATCAAAAGTCAGTCTTTAATCCGACTCCTTACCGAGAGGTCCTGCTCCGTGTTTGATTATTATACGAATATTGTGAGATTATCGAGCGCTTATTGTGTGGTTATTGTGAACCCATTGTGCGGTTATTGTGCGCCAAACATGCGTCTATTGTGAGACCATTACTAGGTCTAATTTATGTCTAATTGTGCGAATCGAGCATTGAATCTGTAATCTACGAGTTCCTGTTCCTGAATATAAATCCGTGATTCCTAGAAGTGAATCCTTGAAGTTTAATCCTGAGACTCCTATATAGTCCACCATACGCTATTCACGGACACCAATAGGTACATCGCCACCCTGCTGACTAAGGTACCAACGCCGGACCAGCATCAACTAACGCTAACGCTCCAGCCCAAGGACCACCTGCTGTAACCCTCTACCAGATCCAGCAACTGATACTAAAAGCTCCAGCCTCAAGGCTAATCGGTAAGTCCCCATATTCCATTAACAAATTCTCTGTGACCCTTTCTAACTCTTTCCCTCCTTTTTTACATGCAGCCCAAAAGGATTCCTGACGAAGCTCTCATTGACTTATCAAATGTCCAAACTCATTTAACCAATTGATTATTGTAAACCTCCCCCTCTTGTAATTGCTTATAGAATAAATATTGTATTGTAACGAATCACCGACTACCACTCTGTTCAGTTATCCTCATCCCCGACTCTAGTGGCATTGTGTGATAATTCTATTATCACACTCTCCACCGGATAGAAAACGAGGAACAACAATTAAATATTATAAGGTAGGTGCGTCTTTTATCTCGGACGTCACAATGTCAAACCAAACATATTTCATTGTTTTATTACCTTCGTTCGTACTTGCGAGAAATTCTCCAATTCTCTGTATTCTCGCTTCTTACCTAATCTATTGAATACTGCCAAAACGTCGATCCTTACTAGGAAGAAGTATGACTCATTTAGCCCAAAGTACTTTAAGACATCCGGCCACCTGTCTTTAAATCATCAGGATTCAAAGAAAACATTAATTAATGCAAATGCGTAGTTTACCCTGGCGGAAGGTTCGGATACAAAAAAGTATACCCTTTTGAATCAATTTCATTCCGGAATTTGTATCCGAAGCACACAATTTCATTCCGATCTTATCCGAAGTCCGATCAAAGATTCCTATCCTAATCAATCCGAGGTAGATCTAAGGATTCATATCCGATTTAATCCGAAATGACAAAAAGGATTCTAATCCGACCTAATCCGAGGTCTATCCTCGATTTCTATCCGACTGAATCCGAAGACATCCAAAATTTCTATCCGACTGAATCCGAGGTTAAAAGAAGAATTTCAATCCGAATGAAACCGATCTAAGCCGAAGTCAAAGAAAGGGTTTCAATCCGAATGAATCAGATCTAATCCGAGGTTTAAGGAAGGATTTCAATCCGCATGAATCCGATCTAATCCGATATCGAAGCAAGGATTCCAATCTAAAGTGAAGGATGCTGTTCAGTGCCATATTTGCACTGAATTTGTTCGGATTGATTTCGGATTCATTCGGATTAAAGCTACGGATTAGAAAGGATTGAAAGTAGTTCGGATTGATTTCGGATTAATTAGGATTGAGGGCACGGATTGAAAAGGATTGAAAGTATTTCGGAATTTTCTCGGATTCATTCGGATTGGAAACGGATTGAAAAGGATTGAAACTTTGTTCGGATTAGAATCGGATTCATTCGGATTCAACTTGTAGAGACTGACGGATTGGAAAGGCTTAAAAAGGATGAAAAAGTCTTTTTTATGAGGCTCGGATTCGTACGGATTGACCTTTCGGATTGAAATGAGAGATCGGTTTAATTTCGGATTCAATCGGATTAGACGTACGGATTGAAAAGTGTGTTCGGATTCATTAGGATTGGAAGAACGAATTAAAAAGTGTATTCGGATAGATTTCGGATTCATTCGGATTGAATTTGGAGTTGAGGCACAGATTAAAAAGGATTAAAAAGGATTGAAAACATCCATCGGATTAGATTGGAATGAAACTGTTTGATTCGGACACAAATTCCGGAATGATTCGGAAATTTTCGGATTTGTTCGGAATGAATTTCAATCCGAACCTTCCACCAGAGCAGTCCTGGATGGTGGATGACACTCGGATAGACCTTGAAATTATTAGAGGCTTTCCGCACAGAGTTTAAGTTTTTTTGACTTAAGAAGACTTTGAATATAATTCGATGATTCCACTAAGGTGGTAAAAACATTTCATTCCGATCTAATCCGACGGATGTTTACAATCCTTTTTAATCCTTTTTAATCTGTTTCTCAACTCCAAATTCAATCCGAATGAATCCGAAATCTATCCGAATACACTTCTTAATCCGTGCTTCCAATCAAAATGAATCCGAACACACTTTTCAATCCATACGTCTAATCCGATTGAATCCGAAACTAAACCGATCTCACATTTCAATCCGTATGGTCAATCCGAATGAATCCGAGCCTCATCATAAAAGATTTTTTATTCTTTTTTAATCCTTTCCAATCCGTCAGTCTCTACAAAGTTGAATTCGAATAAATCCGACTTTAAACCGAATGAATCCGATTCTAATCCGAACAAAGTTTCAATCCTTTTCAATCCGATTTCCAATCCGAATGAATCCGAGAAAATTCCGAAATACTTTCAATCCTTTTCAATCCGTAACCAACAAAAATTTCAGTCCGAATTAATCCGATATTCAATCCCTACACACTTTTCAATCCGTTATCCGAATCCGAATTAATCCGAACTCAATCCGAACGAATTTTAATCCTTTCCAATCCGTCAGTCTCTACAAAATTGAATCCGAATAAATCAAACTTTAAACCGAATGAATCCGATACCAAACCGAATGAATCCGATTCTAATCGGAACAAAGTTTCAATCCTTTTCAATCCGTTTCCAATCCGAATGAATCCGAGAAAATTCCGAAATAATTTCAATCTTTTTCAATCCGTTATCCCAATTCGAATCAATCCGAAATCTATCCGAACGTTCCATCCTTTTCAATCTGTGCCCTCAATCCTAATTAATCCGAAATCAATACGAACTACTATTAATCCTTTCTAATCCGTAGTTTTCATCCGAATGAATCCCAAACCAATCCGAACTTATTTTCTATCCTTTCCAATCCGAATGAATTCGAAAACGTTGTTTAGATCGGATTTGATCGGATTAGATCTGATTCATTCGGATTGAAATCCTTTCTTTGACTTTGAAATAGATCGGTTTCATTCGGATTAAAATTCTTCCTTTAACCTCGGATTAAATTTGATTCATTCGGATTGAAATCCTTCCTTTGACTTCGGATTAGATCGGTTTCATTCGGATTAAAATTCTTCCTTTAACCTCGGATTCAGTCGGATAGAAATTTTGGATGACTTCGGATTCAGTCGGATTGAAATCGAGATTAGACCTCGGATTAGGTTAGGTCGGATTAGAATCCTCTTTTTCATTTCGGATTAAATCGGATAGGAATCCTCAGATCGACCTCGGATTGATTAGGATAGGAATCTTTGATCGGACTTCGGATTAGATCGGAATGAAACTATTTGCTTCAGATACAAATTCCGGAATGAAATTGATTCAAAAGGATACATTTTTTTCTATCCGAACCTTCCGCCAGGGTGGACCAGGAGGAGCCGGAGTCTTTTCTAGGCGAGAGAGAGAGAGAGTTCGATCAACACCTTTTTCAAAATCTTAAGGTAAGCAAGTAATTTCTCTTTCTTATTTTGATCAGATCTGAAGAAGAAACAGGAGACTTACTTATATTTCTCTTTTGTTTCAGATGCAGATCAGGAGATCTTTTCTAAAGTGAGCTTGCATTTGTAAACGTAGTTAAATAAATAATTTGTAACTTGTAAACATTTGAGTGCTTATTTCAAATCATAGCGGTTATCCTCATCCCAGTATAGAGAATCCTTTTTCCCTATATCTAAAACGAGGAAGAACCACCGTTTCCTTTTTACTATTTCTTAAAGTTTGGAGATGTGTTACGATTCTTAGGACGTAACAGATATTAAGTTATTTTAATGACTATTAAGGGATATGAGATTTCAATTGATTTTCAGGAATTTCAAGGGTTTTCATATGATTTTTTGGGGATTTTCAGTAATTTTATGGGATTTAATGATATTTTGGGAGATTCTAAGTATTATTAAACGACTTTTAAGTAACTTTAACGATATTTAGCTCCAGAAATTTTAATGAAAAAGGATTTCATAAGATTTCATGGGATTTTAAGTAATTTTAAGGGACTTTAATATAATTTATGAGATATTAAGTAATTTAAAGGAAATTTATTTCCACTAAACGATTTGGTGAGAATATATTGGATTTTCAAGAACTAAAAAGAATTTTGAGTAATTTTAAGGGATACAAAACAATTGTAAAGGATTTCATGGAATTGTAAGTTATTTAAAGATGTTTTCAGGAATTTCAAGAAATTTCAATGAACTTTAAGGGCATGTATTACTTACCCGATCCCTACCTTACCGACATTTTTTTCTCTGTAACGCTACGTCTACATTTATAATGTTATCAAATTGAAAATTTATAAAATTAAAGAAAATATGCTAATGTATGATGTTTGTCTGGTCTTAAATTTTTGTAAAAATAAAAAAAAATGTTTTTTTTTTAAATGTCAATATTTAGGACCAGACAAACGTACCTTAAGGCTTTAGCTTCAAATATAGAAATTTTCAATGTGGTATCTCAATAAATGTAGACGTAGCGTTACAGATAAATAAATGTCGGTAAGGTAGGGATCGGGTAAGTAATACGTGCCCTTAAGAGATTTTGAGAGATTTTAACGAATATTAAATGTTGTGAAGTGATTTTAAATTTCAAAAGATTTAAGGTGAAAGTGTCTGAAAGTTAGGGAAAAGTCAGGGAAAGTTCAGGGAATTTAAAAAATTGAATCTTGTGGCCACACTGCCTTAGTTTATTCTAAAAAAGAGTAAAAGTATTATACAGATAAATAATATATAATAACCCAATGGGCAAAAAGACATTGTCTTCCTGAAGACGTCCTAAAGACATCCTTAGGACGTCTATGACAGTCCAATGATGTCCTAAGGTCGTCTCACGTCCAAAAGACGTCTTTTTGACATTATTTTGACTGACATGTCATGGACGCCCTAAGGATGTCTTTAGGACGTCCTCAGGATGTCAATGTCTTTTTACCAACTGGGAAACTCTATAATATGTTAGATTTGTTGATTTAATATGTTAACTTCATAATAGTAAATGTATGATGTGGCATTAAAGTGTGGTTTTACTTTCCTGGAAAATCAGGGATCAGGCACGTACCCAGGAGGGGTGCCCGAGGGGCTCTGAACCCCCTCCCGAAATTTCAGAAAGTTATGTTATGTGCTATATGAATAACCAATTATCGATATTCGATGATACTACTTTTGAAGCTGCCCCCCCCCCCCCGAAACAAAATCCTGGGTACGGGCCTGTCAGGGATTTATCCTTGAAAACCGGGAAAACGCCTGGAATTTGAATCGGTTGAATCGAATTTCGGATTCAACCGAATTCAAAGAGATAGAGCAAAGTTTGATTGAAAAGGAGATAGAAAGAGATAGACGGGAATAGATAATAGATTGAAAGAGGTAGATAAGTGTGGATTGAAAGAGATAGGCATGGATGTAGATAAGCAAGAGATAAAAAGGAATAGAAAAGAGGAGATTCAAAGTGATAGGAGTGAATGTGGATTGATACGGAGATAGCGGGAATAGGCGAGAGATAGAAAGGAATGAGCAATCTTTATCTCTTTCTATCTTAGAGATAGAAAGGGATAGGATTTCTATCTCTTTACTCCCAGCAGGGTCCTATATCTATAAATAAATGCTTGATGAACTAATAACATTATTCGTTATATAGATTTTATTTTGATTACATAAAGAACAAAGGACCTAATGTAAATGAGATCTTATGTAGTAAACCTAATTAAAATTAATTACTGTGTATGGTTAAGATTAGAATGGGAATAAGTGGCATCACTGCCTCCCGGTTGCTGTTGTTTTAGTTGTTGCTGTTGCTGCAGATTTTGTTCATTTCGCTTTTGACGCTTTTCTTGAAGTTTCTTCTGAATCTTATAAATTATCATATATAAAACCTTCCGCGTTCCTGGCATAGACAAATATGTTGTCCATTCCTTGATCTAGCATTGCTTGTGGATCCGGAGTCGAGAAAATTGCTTGATTCAACTTGTGAACCAAATGATTTCTAAGATCTGGCGTCACAGACTGAAGCCACTCCTTCGTCCCTTGTAGCTGTAACTTGTCTGGCTTGAAGACGCGGGGGAAGCTGAAAATTCCTAGCTGCCCTGGATCCCTGGTAGTGATACATTTGGAGCGAAAATTTGCTGTTGTCCTGCTTTAATTCCAGGTTGTAGAAAAGGATGGAGATTTCAGAGACTTTCTATCCCTCCTAAGTGTGCACTTTGCATCCATGGATTGCAAAAGGGATAGAAAAAGGTTGGCGTAGATAGGCGTGGTTAGACATGGGTAGGCGTGGATAGACGAAGGATAAAGAAAGTTAGAAAGATGGAGATTCAAAAGGAAAGAGATTATTCTAGATATAAAAGTAGATTCTTATGGAAAGGGAAGGATACATTTTTCCTTCCTATTTCAATCCTAAATATTAAAAAATAATCAAAGAGATAGACGGTCAGGTGACGGTCACTGTCCATCCATATCCGCTTGCGAAGCGGAAAGTGTTTCACTCATTTCCATTGCGCAAGTAAATTCTTTGCAGAGATGAGATATCATCATTAGATTGGAAACGATGTTGGGATTGGAAGTCGGCTGTCCGTTGGGACTGGGTCGCGAAGGTCCAACGTGCATTCCTTGTTGTTGTTGTTGTCCAATGCTAGGAGAGTGACTTCGGAGATTTGGAGGAAAAGTGCCGACAGGTTGTTGCTGCTGTTTCCTTCGCGTTTTCAGAATATTACAATTCTTCTCTGCTAGTAGATGGTAATACTCTGATCGCGAATTGGCCGCCTCATACATATCACCTTCCACTTTCCTGGCATAGGCAACTGAGTTGTCCATTTCTTCATCTAGCAATGCTTGTGGATCCGGAGTCGGGAAAATTGCTTGATCCAACTTGTGAACCAAATGATTTCTGAGATCTGGCGTCACAGACTGATGCCACTCCTTCGTCGCTTGTACAGGCGTAGCTTGCATGGTGGGACCTGCTATTCTTACACCTCTACCGATGCCTTGTCCAGGTAATAAATTGGGAGTGGTAGTTGGATATTGAATACTTAATGTGTCGTATGCTCTTCTCATGTCTTCTCATATCGGATTAGGTTGTGGGACTGGTACAGGAACGGTTTTGAGTCGTCTATTTTTGTCGGCTAGTTTTAGGGGTACACAGACAGGACAATCGCTTCTTGTGCAATGTCTCCAGTGGTTAACGATTCTCCGTGAGCAGCGGCAATGAAGCATAGAGCAGCTCATACCCGCTGTACAAGTAGTCATATGTTTCAAGACTCTTTTCATATTCTTACAGTGCCTCACTAAACAGGGCTCCGATTTACCATTAGCTTGACTCTCTCTTAGCAGACACTTGTGGGCGTGGAATAGCACAAGAAATATTTTTTGAATCAACAATATATTTTTTGGATCTATCACTATTGGTCCATCTTGCATCTGGCCTTGAGTAGCCTGCTGTGGAGCAGGTTGTTCTTCGCTCGGTGCTCCTGATAGAGGTTGGCCTGTAAAAATACAATTTGTGTTGATATAAAAATGAATTTCGCACAAGTTCAGGAATTTCAAAAGCATAGTTTAAAATTACACAAGGAATAAGTTGACATAAAATAGCAAAGATTTCAAGGGGAAATTTACACAAAAATGAAATTCTGAATTACATTAGAAATCATGGCAAGATTACACTGATTTGTCATGGAAATTCACAGGATCCAACGAAATTTACCTAGTTTTTTTTTTGTACATTTCCCTTAGAAATCACTGGTATTTATATCACTGATACTTATTGGAAATTTATATAGAATTTTTACAGTATATATTAACAACAATAAACAGAGTTATGTCAAAAGCAATTTATAAATAATAAATAAATAATGTGTTCGAATTGTCTTTTTTTTATCGAGTTTTTTTGAATTGAAGATTTTCAAATCAACTTTTTGTTGATTAATATGAAAAAGTTTTTATTATTACTTAAAAATAATATTGATAATTGATAATATTACAGGACAAACGAGAATATACCAATTATAAATTATGATGTTATATATACATATTATACTAAAATATTAGTGTATAAACATTTTTATAAATATATTTATAACATTTTTATAAATATATTTATAAAAATGTTTATACCCTAATATTGAAAAACATATATGTTTCTCAAGATTTTCTTTTTTTTGTAAATTCAACTGCTTTCCAGAAAATTCACTTTTGTTGTTAAAAATAAATTAATTTAGATACATTTTGTAACATTTAGGTACATTTTAGAAAAAAATATGAAAACGATGTTTTCCGATTCTCTCTTTTTTGTAAATTCAATTATTTTCTTGAAAATTCACTTTTGTTGCTGAAAATAAATTAAATGTATCTAAATTAATTTATTTTTAACAACAAAAGTGAATTTTCTGGAAAGCAGTTGAATTTACAAAAAAGAGAGAATCTTGCGAATTCCAAAACATCTTTTTCAAATATCTCTCTAAAAACGTGATGTTACAAAATGTATCTAAATTAATTTTATTTAAATTAATTATCTTAATCTTATGTAATTATATTAGGATATACCAGCAGTAACTTTTAAATTCTTTGAATATTGAAAAAATTTTTTTAAACAAAAGGGATTTGTTTAAATTATTAAAAATTAATAAAAAAATATTTATGAATATTCCAATAGATCAGCAGTAATTATTTTATAAGAAAAAAAATATTTCGCAAGAAAAAATTTACAAATTTAATTTGTTTAAACAATTGAAAATTAATTAGCTAATGTTAACATATATTCTACAAAATAAATAGCATTAATTTTTTATATAAAAAAAAGAATATTCGAAAAAAAGATTATTTAATCAATCACAGTTTCTTTAAATAATTGAAAATAAATTAACCATAATGTTAATAAATACTGCACTAGACCAATAATGATCATTTTTGTTTAAAAAAATGAGTTTTAGAAAAAAAATTATTTAAACAAATGGTATTTGTTTATATAATTCAAAATTAATTAACGAATGGTTATAAATATTCCTGTCGACTAATAGAATTAATTTTTTTTAATCGAGAATAAATTCTGCACATATTTTTCTGAAGAATTTACCTTTTTTTGTAATATACATAATTGTTACTCGTATTTAATAAAGTGAAATATTTATTTTAATAATATATGTTTGTTTGTAATGTTTATGAAGTTTTCAAACATTCGTAACCTTCAAAACACAATTTATTTATTTATTTATCCGGAATGCGTTGCATTTTTGCCTAAAACCATGAGAGTGATCGAGACACACCAAACGGTTTTGCGCAACAATGCAACGCACTCCGGATCCATGGGACGCCACCCTTAGCGTCATGCGTCCCAGCACTTGTAAAAATTCCCGTTTTAGCCAAACAAATTTGTTTTTGCAAGAAATTAACAGATAGCCTCTGTCGTACAATCGAAAAAAACTCGGTAAAAAAAATGACACTTCGAACACATTATGCCACCCTAAGAGTAGCATTTTTCAATAAAGATCTTAAAATATTGGACACTAAAGAATTATTAATATACTCGACAAATACTTCGTATTCCATATAAAAATTCTTACCCGATGAATCCGAGGGCCGTAAAACCTCGAGCTTGGACCGCTCGATCGGTAAGTCATTCATGTTTCCGCACGTAATAAAAAGTAAAACAACACTCTAGAAAAACTCTGCCTCTTCGACTACCTCGACGGAGTGACGGAAATAAACTGACCTTCTCTATACCTATTTTCCCTCTACGGGTTTAGTACAGGGGGAGGGGGTGATGACACAGGCCTGACCAATCCAGTGGGCCCAACTCGAGCCCCGTACTCTACTGCGCCTGCGTCGCACTCGGTACCTGATTGGTTGCTATTCGCGCGCAATTTAAAATGCTAAAAAAGATTACGAAATAAACATGAAAAACCACCTCAAATAATTTTTCATACATAGTGTAGAGTTATTTAGTAAAGAAGAATTATTTACTTACTTATTATTTTGTTTAACATAGAAAAAAGCGGCGTAATTGACATAATTCAGACAAACAAAAATTGCATTATTCGGGACTTGTTACAAAATAATAAAAAGATAAATAACGAATACACATATTAATGGAAAAAAAATTGCTAAATGTATAAATTACCGGATTGTAAAATTACCAAATTATACATTTCACCGTAATGCAAAATAAACGAATTATTATATTTCCACAAATATTTCAATTCCCCTTTCAAACAGCTAAACATAGTTCATTCATTATGAATTTGTTATCTATTCATAAAATTATAAATAAAACCAACAATTTAATTAATTATTATTTAATAGATTATTAATTATTTACGGCGAATTGAAATTTCATGAATTTAGGGAAATTTAACAATTCATTTATTTTATTTCGGTAATAAAGAAAGTTAGTAAATCAAAATAAAAAAATTAGTTGTAACTAATACTCAACAAGTAGAGGGGTCGAGGTAAGGGGATCATGAAACATCAATTAGAATGAGTTATCTTAGAAATCATAAAAATAATACTTAGTTTATTATCTAAATATAATTCAATACAGGGTTACGCCCACCTCAATTATTACGACAATGGTCATTACACTTCAGATCCTTAAATTCAAAGACAATTTAGTTATTAGAGTTTTGAAACTCAAAAAATTAATTTTTCAGAATAAATTTTTTTTTGTAAACAATGAAAATTTTATTATTAACAAAATATACTATGATAACAT
>UCOK01019933.1:0-12816 GCA_900474325.1 Synergus umbraculus
ATATATATATATATATATATATATATATATATTATCTGTACATATTATTATGTATAATAGATGTTCATTTTGAGGGATTTGATTTAAATCTTTTAAGTACGTTCCTACACTTTCAATTTTCCTCTTCAGCAAAACCAAACATCCAATTATTCTTCTCCACTTTCAACAAGTCTGTCGAGGCAATCAGAAGACTTTGACTGGAAAAAGTAACTGTAATCAAATAAATTTTAAATAAGTTATTTAACAAAGACACAATGATATTTTTTTTTAAATTCGAGCTATATGTATTAGTTGCAAAGCGAAAAATTAAACAAGTATTAATTAATAAGCGTAATTTGATTATGCAGCTAGTTTAAAAGAGTTAATCAATTAGAGTCAAAATGTTAATAAAGCAAAGCGAAGCAACAAACCTCATGTTAATAAAAAGCAACTTTATCTTCTCGCCAACCGTTTATTTGTTAGGTCTCTCCTTCCAACGTGGAGAATCATTTTGCCTGCTTTGGCTGCTTTGAAAGTTTGTAGTGCCTTCGCATGAGTTAATCCTTCCATCGTAATCCCATTAATTGCCCGAATTTCATCTCCAACACGTAGAGTTCCTTCTTCGGCGGCTTGACCCCCAGGCATAATATCCTTGACAAAAATTCCCATTCTTCCTTTATTACTATCGGATCCTCCAACAATCGTGAATCCGAGCTTCTTCGTTGATCCCTTTTCCAAAGAAATTGTTATCAAATCCATCGGCAGACTCGTAGCTCTTCTCGAATAAGGTGTTGCATTCGAATTCCTTTTTTTAACCACATGAAACTTCTTCATCCCAGTTATTTTGCGGCTTTGATCTTCTGCAAGATCTTGGTCTATTTTGTCTATTTGGTCCATTGCACCAAGAGAAACACTCTTTCCGTCTTTCGTAATAGCCCCAACAATTTCACAAGACATTTCATCATCTTCATTATCAACAATTTTTTGACTTGTATTTTCTTTCCCGGGTATACCACCTTCTTTAGGAAAGTTTTCATCTTTGAGAGAACCAATCTCTCTGGTATTGCACAAATTATTCTGGAAAACCTTTGAAACATTATCAACCGCCGATGCAAGATCTTCTTGCTTTTTATCTTCTCTAAACGATTTCCGAGACCAAATTTCTAAGTCACTTTTGGCTCTTGTGATGACATTCTCTCCCCAGGTGTCTCCAAGTTCACCTCCAAAAGCCAAGGTTGGCTCCCTTGCAATCTGAAGTTCGACAGCCCCGAAGCAACTTTTTAAGGCGTTTCTTGCCTCTACTTCTGACATCCCTCGGATTCTCCGACCGCAGACCCTTACAATTTCATCTCCAATTCTAAACTGATTTGATTTCTCCGCGTCTCCGTTGGGATCCATTCTGGAAATGATATAAAAAGGCCTTACGGCCTCTTTCTTTTCTACAAAGATTCCCAAGTTTCCTGGGCGTTCTACAATCAGCTTCATTGTTTTCAATTCTCGTCTGACGAGTGTTTTGGTTGTGGAAGTTAGAGGTGCCATCTTCGGAGGTGAATTTACAGGCACTGGTTTCTTCACTTTCCGCCTTGGCAGTATGTTTTCCGGAACTTCGGGCTCCATGTCAGATCTTGATCGCTTTGGAGTGAAATATGGAATCGGATTCACTACAACAGGCGTGGCAAATTTAAAAGACGGTGGTGTGTCTCTGCAAGGCGATGATGCATTTTCTAACAGATTCATACCGCAGACATTCTTCCGACACTTAGGAGTCTTCTGCTCCGAGTTTAATTCCCGAAGCTTCGATACTCGATTCAAGATCTTCAAATCCAAGACCTTCTTTTGTGGCAAGATCTTCGACTTTTGCAAGTTACCGGCATCAGGAATCTGACAGCTAGATTTAGAAAAGGGAAAATCGGTACTGTTCGTAAAGGTTCTGTCGTTGTCGCCATCAGAATCATCATCAGAAATTACCGAAGTCAATCTTGAGGTCACAGATGTGTTTAATGTATCATCAACATCAAAAGAAACATCACCAGCTATAAGTGTCGTGTCATTGTCCTTGGATAGAGGGGACTCTGAAGATTTTGACGGTTCTGTTGATTCTGAAGTTTCAGGTTCTGAAGATTCTGAAGATCCAGACGATTGTTTTCTGGGCGAAATAATATTAGTTATAGACAAATCAACACCTTGATAATCTTCGGAGGTTATTGAAAATTTTCGTCGACTTAACATCTGCTGAACAGATTTACTACTATCTGGGGAATCAGCTCCAGCCCTCGTGCTATCAGAATCGTAGCCACTCTCGTCGCAACCAATTTTCAAATTGTTCATCAAATCTTCCACTCCGCACATTAAAGTCATCTTGGATCGTTCGGATCTGCAAAACAGGGAAAGAATTTTGATGAGATTTTGAAAACTGTTAGGTAACCATAGAAATATCATTCTTTTTTTTTTTATTCTAGAAAGAACATGCATTTCAGTCAACTTCATAGGGATGAAGTGAGTTTTGTTTGAAATAAAAAAAAAGCCGAAGCGGATCCAGAAACAATTCTCGGGAGGGAAATTAATTTTCACCTAAAATTTAGAAATAATGTTGTTTTGCATAGTTTTCAATACCCCCCCCCCCCTGGATCCGCCACTGAAAAAAGTGGAAGAGTAATAAATCCTACTCACTTGTCGTTATTGTTAGATATGTTTTCGTTTGCATTAAAGTCGCAACTGTTATCCTGAGCATTGGAAATCCTCTTGAAATTGCTATTTGGCATCGAAACCTTTTGTAGATCAATCGATGTAGTACTGACAGATCGCTGAGAATTCAGAAACCTCCTCGTGATTTCCATCTCCAATTTGTCTAGTTCAGGAACTCGATTTTGAAGATCTTGGATGCTGCGACTCAAAGTCTCCTTTTTTCTTCGGAGCGTGTCAATGTTGTTTTCTGAGTTAGGTGTCCTATACACATTTTTTAAGACTCCCTCGCTGTAAGATTTGTCCATCTTGTATTGACTGTAGTCCTCTTCCTCAATCGTGACACTTTTCGCTTTTGAATCAGTGTTGTTGTTCTTCTCTGAACCTCTGAGAAAATTTCTCAGGGATTCAACTCTGGAAATTCTCTTTGGCTTGGGATGGTCGGGTGAAGTAGAAGAAGAGAGTCCCTGTAGGAAGAAAAGCGAATAATTTGTAGAGTCATTCGATGATCACGATTTAATTTGATAAATCGAAAAGATTTCAGAGTTTTCAACTTTACCTTTTCATCCGAAACATCACCACAGCTTTTTCTGTTCGGACTCCATCTGCGTCTTCTTCCTGAGACTGAAAGTAGCTCAGAGCTTTCAGATCTTTTTAGTTGGTCGAATCTCCTACCAAATTTTCTTCCCCAAGTCGAAATTCCTGCAAGAGTTAAGTTTGAGTTAGTATTTTATTTTAAAATAATTTCTCTTCTTCCTTCCTGCTATAGTTACCCAACTCCGGGTTATTAAATTCTAATCTATAATATCAGATTAGCTGCACGTTAAAGGAAAATTCCTCAGAATAAAACTCGAGGTTATTACGAGAAAGCGTAGTCTGATGCATGAAATGCAAGAGATCCACGATAATAGATTATAAGATTACGAATCGAATTAGAAGGCAGCATTTATCATGAGAAATTAATTACCTTTACGAGCGGAGAACGAGGATGTCGAGCCAGGTGGTGGAGGAGGCATTGACTCTTCTGGTGATGATATTGATGATCCCGCATCATCACCGACGGTTTTTGTCTCCTCAGTTGAAGCATCTGGAGAAATCGACGTCGCCGACACCAATTCCGGGCTTGGATCCTCGGACCGCCTCTTGAATAGTCGCATTCTGGCTGCAAATGACAATTATATAAGCCAACAATTACATATCATTGTTTTAATCGAGGTTTTAATGCAAGTCTCTTACTCCATCTCTGAATTGTCACCAAATTCCAAGAGTAACATCAACTCCCTACTGAAAACTTTCTAAAGGTGATCTTGCGATTGATGTCCAACGAGTGGATTATAAAAACTCTAAAATACTAAAACGGTAGACTGAATAGGCGCACTAAAATCAGCTTTTTACAATAAACTGATATAAAATCACCCAGCACACTAAAACTCTTTTCACCTCGACTTTATTAGAAAGTGTTGTTGTAAACATTTCACGAGTTTCTGAATTTTCCGTTCTACTTTCCCCTAATAATTCAAGTTCACTATCAGCAAGATTGAAGAAGAAAGTGACCATCGATTTAGGATCAACGACTACTGTTTCAAAAAGCGAACAAGAAAAATGTCGTTCACCTTAGGATCTTGCTCTTAGGAAAAGCGAGTCTTGCATGTCACGCGAGTTTAAAATGGAAACAAGAAGGAGTGAAATTACAAAACCAACCACCGGATTAATTAAGCTACACGATAGCCAATAGTCTCTCGTTGAAAGAGGTCGGCTAAGCGAACTGGCTCCGAAGGCCGTTCGATGTCTAACTTTTTGCATAGTCGAAGAAGGAAGTCTTACGATAGCAGATAGCTGTACAGATTTACCCTCCGGGTAAACCGATCGTTGAGCTCAATATATCCCGAGGCCAGAACTCACTAATACTAATACAAATACAGAATAGTGATAGAAATACGAGTAGGAATAGGAATGGGAATACCAATACCAATACGAGTGCCATTACTAATATTAATACCATCGCAAACCTCGGCGAATGTGGTTTCGTGATAGTAGGTCGTAAGTAGGAGAGGCTCCTCTGTCTAAGGTGGACAGGGACTGTAGGATGGCTTGGTAAACTGCAGGAATGCTTATCCCTAGCTATTCACGAAGTAGCTCTGCCAGTCTGCTACCAACGCAAAACTCTTCTTTGTCGGGATCGCGAATCCTCCCAGCAGTTACATCTGCAGGGTGAAGGATATGGCAGAAGTCATAAATCTGTCGAATTCCTTCCTAAACCTTTTTATGACATTCAACGATGGGAAATTGCACTCCTGAAGTGATTCCCATCGAAATGAAATCCAAATTTTGATCCTGGAAGAAGTTTGCAACAACCAGGATCAGATTCATAATACAGGGTGGCCACAAGATTCAATTTTTCAATTTTTCAAAACATGAGTTTCAGACAAATTTACCTAAAAGAAAAGTATTACAAATCGCAAACAAATTTTTGTTAATTGTACTATTTTTAAACATTCCAAGAAATCCCTACAAATTTGTTATTTTAATATTCCATGAGAAACATTCAAATCCCTTAAAATCACTTTAAAATTATTACAAGCTTTTTAAATCCTTTTTAATTCCACGAAAAACTTTTAAATCCCTTAAGGATTAGGAAGCGAAGGTTTGTTGACTCTTACTTACTATAAATATTTATTATTATGAATGTATAATTGGTATAACTAATTTGCAAAGTATAACATGCCCTTAAAATACGTAGAAATCTCTTTAAATTTTTTAAAACTTCTTAAAATTACACAAAACCTTTTAAAAATCATAAAAATCTCGTGAAATACTTTAAAATACTATGAGGAACATTAAAATTCCTTAACATTTTTTGGATTCCCTAAACTTTCTTAAAAATCTCTTAAAATTTCATCAAGTCCTTTAAAATTCCACTAAATCTTTTAAACATTATACATATCTCTTCTAATCCCTTTAAGTTCCTATACAAATTTCTTTACATTCTTTGAGATTAATGAAAATCTTTTGAAATTATTAGAAACCCATAGAATTTCAAAGAATTCTGGGAAAGTTTCTAAAATCTGTTAAATAAATTATAAAAGCTATATATGTGTTACGACAAAAAAAAATAGTTAGTACAAATGTCAATTTCTATTTTCCCTGACAACTACTCGCATTTCCCTAACATTTCCCTGAGTTTCCTGACTACTCTGACATATGGCCACTCTGCAATAAAATATTGAGAGTTTCCCAAAAAAAAATGTTGATACTGATTGGAAGGGGATCAAAATTTTTAATGTTAATCGATGCGTTGAAATAAGTTCAGAATACGAAAAATGATACGTATTGAAAAGAATTGGGGCAACTTAAAAGGTGCTGGTGTCAAATTCGTGTCTATGCTTCACAGACGATAAAAATTGTCAGTGAATTATTCACAATTGATTTAGTTATTTTTTTTAACGCCTCATTATAACTATGAACATGATGAAAAAACTTTTACATAAGATGTAGAACATAAAGTGTGTGATATAATGATCCAATGCGTCATTATGTCGCAAAGTGGGATTCTCGGGGTGTCTTAGTTTTTTCAATTCAACTCGTTTCAATACTTTCTTTTTTGCTGGATTTATAACTTACAGGGAAGAAGAAGGTTAAAGGAGTGTCCTCGCGAATCAGGTTTTTGAAGGTGCGGATTGGGAGATCGGCTTCCTGAATCCTAATGAGGCACTTTTCAATCTGTCTCATAAATTCAAATCTACTTCAATTTGCATATAATAGAAGCTGAAGTATTGCTTGACCTTAAACTTTTTCAATAATTTCAAAAAAATGAAATTCTGTTCCTAGAGCTGAAAATTTTCACGTGGAAATTCTTCTTCAGTACACTGAGAAAAATGTTTGGTGCGGACAACAAAAAATTTTGTTGCTATAGAAGTAACAAAGATTTTTGGTTGTGCCAACCAAATTTTTGTTAATTCAACCAAAACTGAGATTTTGTTGGTTCAAATGAATTTTCTTGGTTCAACAAAAAGTTTGTTGAAAGAACCAACATTTGGTTGGCACAACCAAACAATTTTTGTTGCTTCTATAGCAACAAAAAGTTTTATTTTCCGCACCAAACATTTTTCTCAGTATAGAATAGATATTGCAATAATTTTATAGAGCACAGATATCTACAATTATCTAGATAAACCATATATTGGACTAGCTAATGTTTTCGAACCTAATTACTAATTTTGAGTTCTATATTTAAGCTATCGCAACCTGTATTTCTTGCTAAAAATCATAATTAGTATAATATCAATTAGTAAAGATGATTTTCCAAGAGTGCCACCCGTTACGTGACCAACAAGACATCCAGAACTCGCCTGAGAGAACAGGGTGTGGAGACAAGGAAAAAGTCTCATATCGTGCCCACGTGTGTTTTGTTCGGACCGTATAAGTGCACATCACTTACACAACTACAGTCGCAAAGTGCCGGGCATTTTTCCGGGCATACTTGCACGGTCATGCGCGTGAAAATCGCACCGCGATCTCAAATCGTACCAGATCGCAGTGGCTGATTAGTAACATGGCATATATGAGGTCTTGGAAAGAAAACTAACTGCTTCCATCAAGGAATTCAATCTAGACTATAGAAAAGAACTCTGATAGCAACGGGGATGCCTTAGATTTGGTCTCGTAGCGAAACTATCGCTTCTTCAATCAGAAAAATCTATCTCGATTCAGAAGATACAAGGCTCGCGAGAAATTTGCTCTTGTTGGAAATTCCAAGCTTGACACATAAATGCTAAAACGATCCTATCTTAAAAAAGTGGTGTCACGAAATGTCTCGAAAATTTCGCATACATTGTTGTTGCAAACCTGATTGACTTTTAAATGACTTGAAATTGTATCAAGGAAAACTTAAAATTTTACAAAAAACTTCAAAATCCTTCAAAATTCGTTAAAATCTCTTAAAATATTCTGAAACCTCTTGAAACTCGTTAAAATTGGTGAAAATAACTAACAATTCTTAGCAATCCTCAAAAATTTCTACGAAATCCTAAAAAATTCTACAAAATTTTTTAATATTCAGAAAAATATTTTGAAATTCCTTAAAATTATTAGAAAATCTTACAAAATACCATGAAAACCTTTACAATTTTTAATAAAACTTATCAAAAACTCTTAAATTCTTTTTAACATGCTTTAAAATCACTTAAGATTTCACGAAATCCTTAAAAATCCTCAAAATCTTTTACAAATCAGAAAAACCTCTTGAAATCCCGGAATAAAATTATACCCAACAAATTTTAAAATCTTCCAAAATTCCTCCAAAATTTACAACATTCAAAATCCATTAAATTCCTTTAAAATTCCACTAAATATTCTGAAATCCCTTAAAACTCTACAAAATTATTTAGAAATTATAAAATTATTTAAATTCAGTGAAAATTACTTGGAAATCGTCAAAATCCCTTGAAATTCATTAAAATCCCTAAAAATTCCTAGAAATAACGTGTCTCGCCATATTCCATGAAATCCTTAACAATTCTACAAAATTTTTAAAAAATTTTACAAATCTCTTGAAATCCCTTAAAATTATTAGGAATCTCATAAAATTCTATAAAATCCCTCGCAATTCTTAAAAATCTTTTTAAATATCTTAAAATTCTTTGCAATTCCAGGATAACATGTAAAATTCCTTAAAAACTCATAAAACTCTTACAAATCTTTTGAAATTCCTTAAAATTATTAGAAAATCTTACAAAATACCATGAAGTCCTTAACAATTTTACAAAATTAAAAAAAAAATTTACAAATCTCTTAAAATCACTTAAAACTGTTAGAAATCTCATAAAATTCCATAAAATCCTTCGCAATTCTTAGAAATCTTTTTAAATACCTTAAAATTCCTTGCAATTCCAGGATAACATGTAAAATTCCTTAAAAACTCATAAAATTCTTACAAATCTTTTGAAATTCCTTAAAATTTCACGAAAACTTTAAAAATCACTGAAATTTTTTGAAATCTTTTTAAATTCTTAGAAACCTCTTAAAATTTCTCCAAATTTCAAAAAATTTAGAATAAAATTGCACGAAATATCCTAAAATTCTTTTGAATTTCGTAAGAACCACTTAAAAATGGCCAAACTCCCTTAAAATGTCTAGAAACCTCTTAAAATTCCTTTCTAAAAAAAATTGGTTTCTCTAAAAATTTCTCGAAAATATGGCATACATTATAGTTTTAAATCTGATTGGGCTTTGAATAACTTGAAGTTGTAAGAAGGAATACAAATTGGTATTGGTTTTCAAGTTTTTTTAAAAAAAGAAGAATTCCACAAATTCCGTATTTTAAAATCGCAATTTTTACAGTACTCATGAATTACCTTATTTCTATTTATTTAAAAGTCTTGAGTTGCATCAGCGTCACGAAGCCCTTAGCAAGATTAAATATAATTACGAATTTCCAAGAAAACAAAGGTCCCACAACAATTAGAACCTTCATTAGTTTATCCCAGTAATTAGGCGCTCGCTGAGGTAGAAGACAGTTAACCGACCGAAAACATCCGCTAATCAAATCAGCTCACTAAGTACGTAGAAAGCACCATAATCGCGAAAAAACTGGAGCAAGTCGAATACCCCGGTTTAGAGGCTCAGAGTCTCTATCCAGGAAGTTGAAGCAGATGCTAAAAATACAGTGGCTACCCCTATCTTATAACTTTTAAAAATTCCGTGAGTGAACTCTTTTATACGCTCTCTTTCTCTCCCTGGATTTTAGCTTTCCTCGCCTCTTCTGAAAGCAGATGTCCATGATCCCGCGGGACTTCTTAGCTTCCGGCGGAAGCATTTTTGGCTCGATTGCGGTTTTTTCGGGACGAACCGATTATCTGTGATCTGGAATCTTTTGAGCCTTTTGGCCATCGACTCTGTAACACGCACAGGTTGCTTACTCACTGTTCACTCCTATATACGTAACGGTCCAAGATCATAGGTGATGGGAGATGCATTACAGTTACTCTTGGGACTTTTGAGCCGCCTTTAACTGCGATAACCGAGAGCCTGTTCACACGTGACTAACTTTGACACAAAAACGATTAAAGCGACGCTTCACTGATTAATGAGCTTTTTCTACACAAGATCAATCAAAATCAAACATTATTTGTTGACTCGGAAGTTGCAACGGGAGCAATTATCTGGAACAGGAATGTTTACAAATATATAATGTGACGTTTGCAAATTTCGTCGTTGTAATTACTTCACACACCTGAAGCTTTTTAAATGTTCTCTGACCTAAATAGAGAAGAAATTTCCTTTCTTAGAACTGACGCCTTATATCATTTTCAAATTATCTTCCGATCATTAGCCGCAATACAAAAGATAATATTAGATTAGAGAATTACATTTTTTTCTACTCTAATTCCATAAGTTCCATTACGGTATTGTGGTTTCTCCAATGTAAAAAAAAGTGTTAATTGACGTGAAGAAAATAGCCATAATTAATCCAATTGCTCGCTATCTAGCACACGTTTGAACTTCGACTTTGTACCTACCACACTTTAATTTATAAATTGAAAACTATATTATAAATTCACCGTTTAAACCGGTTTTTCACCAGGTCGTTGATTTCAAATCTGATTACCACGATTCTAGTCTTTCAATCGAACACCATTGATTAGTTTAGTTTGCATTCTGTTTTAATTATTGTGTGCCTACGACATTAGAATAAAATTCAAGAAACAGGTTTCAGTATAAATTTAGAACTGAAATCAACCAACTTTGCTTAATATATATTTTTCAATTCTTGATACATGTTCATGGATGACACTAACAATTCAAGTAATTTAAAAAATAAAACTCTCCATGCTTTATAATAAATATAATAAGTAATAATTATGAATAAAAGTTTAAAATGTCCTTCATAATTATAGTTCTCTGAAATATAAAATCTCCAGCCAGTCACCTTCTGTTTTATGCGAATCTGTGTCAAGACACAACATTCGAGGACGATCCTGGCCACAGTTTTACTTTCTACAGGGTCTTGATAAATATAAAAAAAAGCACTCAAAAAAGAGAGACACGGGACTCAGCCACCAGCAGCGACCGAAATATCACGGCACGAATATCTTATACTCGTATTTCTGTATTACTCCGCGTACTATTAACTTCGCATGCACCGTTAAAACAGTACTTCGTTCGCTATAAATATGCATAATGCAAATCAGAAAAATTGAAGCGAAAAACAAACGTTTCTCCCAGGAAAAAAGGAAATTCACCTTTAACTGCTCATTAACGCGCTTTACGCCAGCAAAAAGAAAGAAAAAAAAGCAGTTATGCTTTTTCTCGAAGTTGTGTAATAAAAATGAATTCAAATTATATTTACAATGTTCAAAGAAATCAGGTTAGTAGTAGAAAACAAGAATTGAGTTTTTTCAATAAAAGAAATTCAGTCTTTGAAGTAAAAAGCTTACATCAGTCGAGAAGAATTTTCAGTAATCGTTATCAAGATAGCAAACAAAACAAGCAACATAAATTATCGATCCAATTACTTTTTGCACTCCAGGTATTCCATGACGAATGGAATAAAATTGCCCAATTCATCGTTACAACTGTTTATACTAGAATAACTGTTATTGCCCACTTGGGAAATATTGGAATTCCTCCTTTCCGATTTTGCATTCTAAGTCTAAGCCTAGAGCGATAATCTCTTGTTTGAAGAAGAAGAGAAACACCTGTGTTCATGGAAAATATAATGTAAACAGCTTACAATTAGAGGGAATTATTGTTGGATTATTTTCAACAGACTGATTAATGTCTATGCTATTCTTAAAATTTTCGCTTTAGATGTTGCGGTCAAAATTTCCTGCTAAATTGTCATCTTCCGAGAAATTCGTATTGAAATTATCAGCACACGCAAGCGATATAATTTATCAACAAGAGCGAAAACCAATAATTAAGAGAGAAAACCAATAATTAGAATTAATCATGAAAAATAAAACAATTTAAACTCGGTCAACTACTCAACTCTTATATATACCAAAAGTTTAGAACGTTCAAATGAACGAAATATTTTTCCCAAATTCTATATTTTACCCAAAAATATTCTTTCGATTAAAAATAATAATATACACTGAGAAACTCTATTTTAGAAAAATTACTAATATCGATAGCAAGTAGGGGCAAAATCCCAGAATTTTTCCTATTTAAATAGTAAAATTTATTATTTTCTGTATTAAAATGTCTCAATTTTGGGATTTGCCCCTACTTGCTATCGATATTAGTAATTTTCTTAACACAGAGTTTCTCAGTGTAGACATTACAAGTTTCTTTAATACAGAATTATTTCCAATGCAAATTAATCAATATTTTAAAATTGTTTCTATTTTAAAATACAATAAATACAAAAATTTGTTCATTTGAACATTCAAAATTTTTCAGTCATACTCTCATTGCTTTATATTTGAAATGCTATGCGAAAATGTGAATTTAAGAGACCTCGATTTAATTTGACTTTCGCAATTAATAATTCATCATCTTAGATATTTCTTAAATCTTTTTTTCCTAATGTGTGAAAAAGTTAAGGTTCAAGACATAAGACTATATTGCCAGCTTCTAATGAACGCTTCCACGTGAAATAAGAACTGCTTCCAACATACCAGTTTTTGCTGAGATGAGTTACGACATCCATTAGCACATTGACCACACGTTAATAGTAAATATCCTTATTTTGAAAGTGTAATTACCCCGATATCCCCGTCGAATGGTTAGAGTTATTACCCAGAAGCCAGTGCCAATCAATTCTGTTTACTAATATATATATTCTACTTTAACATCAAATCACAAGGCTACATCAATTTCAGATTCTTCGATTCAGCAATAATTAAGTATTTTACTCTTCATTGTTTATATCTCTCGATTGCCAAATTGCTTCTATTAATAAAATTACTCATTCAGGAAACAGCCTTTAATGTAATCAGCTCGGTAATCAGAATTAGGTACACTGAGAAACTCTTTTTTAAGAAAAATTACTAATATCGATAGCAAGTACACCTAGAAAAAAAGTTTGTTTGAATCAAATAAACGTATATTTGCCTCAGAGCCAACTAAAAAATATCTTTGAATTAAATAAAATTTATTTGATTCAAAGAAATTTTCTTTTTAATTCAAAGAAAAAATATCTTTGAATCAAAT
>UCOK01019933.1:12836-45028 GCA_900474325.1 Synergus umbraculus
GAGGCAAATATACGTTTATTTGATTTAAACAAACTTTTTCTCTGAGTTTAGGGGCAAAATCCCAAAATTGAGACATTTTAATACAGAAAATAATAAAGAATTAAATAAACTTGTAATCCTAATTGTTATTTTTAGTTGGCACAATATTTCTGGATAAAATATAATTTGAAAAAAAATATTTCGTTCATTTGAACGTTCGAAACTCTATTCACATTTAAATAGTAAAAATTACTATTAAAATAGTAAAATTTATTATTTTCTGTATTAAAATGTCCCAATTTTGGGATTTTGACCCTACTTGCTATCGATATTAGTAATTTTTCTAACATAGTTTCTCAGTGTAGGGTTCAAGCCTCGATTCCAGTTACTGTCAATTTTAATATTTTCAATCCTCTATTCTCTATTTATTGTAATATAAAATGGCTATAAATGTTATCGGCTTCCGGTATTTAGTATTACATTGCGGTACATTTTAATGTCGAACATATGAGGATTCTCCATAAGCGTGGGAGAATCGGATAATGGAAGATGGTAAGACCTTCAATAGAGGCCATAGAACAATCGACATCTGGAGTTTGAAACCCTGACAGTGGAGTCCCGTACGCAAGTTCTCATAGTTCAAAAATATAATGAGGAACAGAAAAATTGAAAATGGAATCAGGTAAGATTATTCGGATTTTGGGTCAGGTGAGGGGGAGATTCTTTAAAAATACCCTTTCACTGGGATTTGGATAATCTTCTGAACGTCTGGACTCCTGCAAGGATAACTATTTTCTCTTAACTACCTGTGGTATTTATTCAGTGACAGTCTTCTCCACAACTTCATTTTCGTTCAACCGACACACTCAGACACTTGAAAATTGTTATTCTATTTTTAATTTAAATTTAATTTAGATTTAACTTAGATATTTAGATACTTAATACAATTGCAATATATTTACATAAAAAAGGTGACTCAAAACCAGTTTGTGGTTTTTTTTCGCATTGGTAAATCCACATACTCTTGTTTCGTAATAACAATTCCCAGGTTTGAAGTTTTGCCCTAAAATGGTAACGGCTTTGCATTGGCAGAGTCCCTCCGTACGTTGTACGAAATCCGAATTAAATTTATGAGATGAGTCGAGAAGGGAACTTACATGGTGCACGTTCAAGGCTAATTTGTATGGTACCATCCACTAATAAATATCAAGAAACTGAATAAAATTCCCCTCTAGAAAAAATCTGACTTGATGGAAATTCCAGGAGATTGAGTCTGCTTTGAATCGAATAACGAAAATAAGCACGACGGAAAAAAAGGTCTAAATAAAAATGAGTATAAGAGGATTTAATTTATGCAAGGCCAAAGGAGGTATTGCATGACAGGATCAGGCTTTTGTCCAATGACGTACATTTCAAGGGGATCTTATATATTCAGATTCTTCCTTTAAGTTTTTCCTTTTTAGTTTCATCAAAATTCAAAATCCTTATTTTTCTCAATGAAATTCGACTGAACGTTATTGGACTGAAGTTTCAGACGTCTTTTCTGACGAATTTTTTTGTTTCCATTTTCTTGTTTATAATATCCAAAAAATAGAAACCAAAAGGTACAGAAACCATTTTTTTATTTACTGATGCCATTTTAGAGAAAACAAAAAAAAAAACAAAATAAATCAGAATTTTTAATTTTTGAATTATAAGAACTTGTAATTCCTCGTCTAATTTCAAGAAACTCAATAAGATTCATAAAATTCCTTTAAATTTCGTAAAATCTTTTAAAATTACTCAATATCCTATGAAATCTCATTAAATTCCTGAAAATCCAATGAAATTTCCTTAAATTTCTTAAATCTCTTAAAAGTCCTTAAAATGACTTAATTCCCATAAAACATCGTAAAATCCCTTAAAATTCCTTCAAATTATTAAAAATCCCATGGAATCTCATTAAATCGCTTAAAATATCTGAAAATCCAATGAAATGTCGTAAAATCCCTTGAAATCCTTTAAAAGTTCATCACATTACACACTTATAATAAAATTCCACAAAATATCATTAAATCCTTTAAAATTACTTAAAATCCCATTAAATTTCTTTAGATTCAATTCATTCTATAAAATAGCAGTATATGATAAAATTCCTCAAAATTTCGAAAAATCACATTAAATTTCATACAACGAAAAATAATCTTAAGATTTTTTTCAAATTCGGCAAAATGAAAACAAAAAATCGTCCGGAAAGACGTCTGAAACTTCAGTCGAATCTGAACGTTTGGAGAATTTGTCTTAATTATGAATCCTACACCTGCCTAACAAAGATCCTTTAAAAATCAGATGAGGAGGGTACAATAAAAATATCTAGAAGAGAAAAATATCTATAAGAGAAAAAATTCCCATAGAAAAGAATAGATAAAAACACTATATATTATACATTATATAGTATATATAGCGTATAGAAAGGAGAAGAAAGGAGTGGGGCTGTGAAGGTAAAGGGGATTCTCCAGCGTATTTGAGTTCGTTGCCCGATTGCCCAGTCTGGTCGTACCACCTCTGATGGCTTTCTTCGGTTTCTTCTCTCTCCTTTTTTATTTTATTTTTTTTTTCGCAACCACCGAATACACATTTGTGTAGAGCAGAATCACGTCATGGATCGACAAATCTACAACGGTGTACGAGAGCTGCTGGATGCTGGAGCATCCTGGCTTTCTCTTATACATATACAGTATTACACTGAATCGCTCACCTCGCACAAGCTATAATATAATATTATAACCAGTACATTGCATGCTACATGGGATTATTTCAGCCATTGCAACACGAACGATCTTTTAACAACAATTAAGTTGGAAGTCTTGCTTGGAACATTACACGATCAATGACTCTTATTCTACAACATCTGACCATTGCGAAATATTTTTCCTTCCTATGCAAGATCATCGAAAGGAGACGTAATGTTGAATTATGTTCTGATGAAAGTAGACATCTGTCCGGTCATCTGACATTATTCTTTAAAGAGAGAGAGAGTGAAGATAGTCATTTTCTTATACTTGCTAATTGGAATTTTCAGTCGTCTGAGGTGGCAATAAAGTTTTATAAAAATCTTTGTTTCTGCTATAAAAATTGCAAATTATCCTTGGCATGTTCGTGCACTCGGATTAAGAGAGTAACTTTATAGTGGCTATTTCAAGCCGGAAGAAATCTTTCACTGGAAAAGAAAGTGCTGAATATCATGTACTGATCGGCTATGAAATGAGTATACTATTAACGACATTCTGAGGACAGTTTCACCACTATATATAAAAAAATTGAAATATGAAAAATTGAAATACGACTAGGAAAATTCTGTAAAAAGTAGTGCGGCGAAGAAATTAAATTTCAAATTAGTGGATTGAAAAATGTTTCTGCAGAGGAAAGCACTTATTAATGATCGACATGTCAGTTCACTTTCCATAGTTAGAAAACGACATTTAAGAAAAATATATAAACTTTTAACTACATCAGCAAGGCTGATTGAGGAATAAGTTATTCCTCAATCTGCTTTTCTAAAGCGGACTTATTAACCTAATTATAGGAATATCAATGTTCGATAATTACCTAGCACTGAATAAGTCATTGGTTAATAGCTCAGAGTACCGCATAGAAATTATTTAATTTCACTCGTTTCTCCAATAGCTGGTGATTATGAATACGAGACAGAAATTGATCCAAGATCAATATATGTATACAATAAGAAAGTTGATAATGAATTTATATTTTCTAAATTGATGCTCTCCACTAAATTGATATAGTGTCTATATGAAATTTCATGTGAATAGAGTTTCGAACGTTCAAATGAACAAAATATTTTTTTTTTTTCAAATTATATTTTATCCAGAAATATTGTGCCAACTAAAAATAACAATCAGGATTACAAGTTTATTTAATTCTTTATTATTTTCAATGTAAATTAATCAATATTTAAAAACTTTTTGTAGTTACAAATACAATCAATACAAAAATTCCTTCATTTGAACGTTCAGAACTTTTCAATCATGAAATTTCAGTCTCCAGATTGTAACTTTCTTCACATTTACAAAACTTTTAGATTTGTTTGCAATTCGTTTACAGATAAAAATATTGTATAAATATGAGAGTGAGAAATAACTATGGGAATAAACGTGTGGTTCCCCATCTCGCAATCAAGCGTGTCATTTTCACGTGTCAAAATGACAATAAAATTATCGATAATGATGTTTTCTTTTATGCTCTCAAAGCCCAATTTATCTAAACCGACAATGATTTGTTGATTATAGTTACAGTTAGAATAGGAAGCCTTTTTAAAAATATTATTATCCGTAAATCAACATTATTCAACCTTAAATTTTATTTATTATCCCACACCCAGAAAAAAAGTTTGTTTAAATCAAATAAACGTATATTTACTATACAAAACCAAAGAAAAAATATCTTTGAATTAAATAAAATTTATTTGATTCAAAGATATATTTTTCTTTGGCTCTGTAGCAAATATACGTTTATTTGATTTAAACAAACTTTTTTTCTGGGTTATTATTAATCATATAATATTTGTTATTTGTTAATAAAAATTAAAAATTCAACACTTTTCAATTAATAACTGCTCTCTAAAACTGAATCAGTCAAATTCAGTGAAAATTCACTGAGTCAAAAGTCACTGAAATTTTCAGTCATCTTCACTAAACTACTAAAAATTTCAGTGACTTTTCACTGATTTCCAGTAGATTATTCACTGATTAAAATCGTGAGAAAAGAGTCACGGAAAATCAGTGGAATTTAACTGATTCAATTTTAGTCTTGGCTCATTTTCTTTATTTAGGGTGGGACCTTTAATAAGAATTTATTAAAGGTCATTTTTCAACATTTTTTTAAAAGGGAGCACGAGATCCGTTTTTTAATCGCAAAATGTGTACACTCTCTAAACTTGAATCAGTGAAATTTAACTGATTACCAGTCAAATTCCACTGATTTGCAGTAACTCTTTTCTCACGATTTTAATCAGTGAAAAATCTACTGGAAATCAGTCAAAAGTCACTGAAATTTGTAGTAGTTTAGTGACGATTACTAAAAATTTCAGTGACTTTTCACTGATTTCCAGTAGATTATTCACTGATTAAAATCAGTGAGAAAAGAATCACTGAAAATCAGTGGAATTTGACTGGTAATCAGTTAAATTTCACTGATTCAAGTTTAGAGAGTGTACACATTTTGCGATTAAAAAACGGATCTCGTGCTCCCTTTTAAAAAAATGTTGAAAAATGACCTTTAATAAATTCTTATTAAAGGTCCCACCCTAAATAAAGAAAATGAGCCAAGACCGAAGCGTGCACCCATAGAAATAAATACTAAATGGTCTAGTTTCGTTTTTACGGTTTACAAGGGTGTCACAGAGGTAATAATCCCTTAACCTCAGGTCAAAACTTAACCCCTGATTGAACCCAAAACTATATCATAGTGATTGGTGGGTTTTGCCTTATAAGATAAATTCTAATGGCAAATTGACCCAGAATGACACGCCATCAATGACGAGAATAGACAGAGAACATTTTCAGGTATAATTTTGTCTCGACTTGGAGAACAGCCGGTAATCGGGACTGAAGAATTATTTTCGCCGAAAGCAAAATTGCTGGTTAAACCCCTTGGCTGTCTCGAATTCACTTCTCCCCTTCAATTTAAAAACACGTGGGAAAATTATTTTCGGTTTGGCGAAGCAATTTTTTACCTGTCAATTTTTCGTATAAACAGGGAAAACAACATGAAGAATGACAGAGTTCAAAATGCCAACTGAATTCCCTGTTATTTTTCAGGAAAAGTATCATTATTTCCTCGCTGAAGATATTCTCGAGTTTAAAGAATATACTTCGTGGATAGAGCCAGTCGATCCACTAAAATACTGTAAAACCTTTCGAATTTTCGTTTTGAGTTAGAAAATTTCACTCTTAAAGTGTCGTTAGATTGTTTGGAAGTGTCCTGTTGGAGTGCCAGGCAGACGATTTAACAAAGGACTCATTGCGGGCGATAAATAATATTTCCGAAGGATAATCCCGGTTTCCTCAAACGGAGATTTGAATAGTATTTGCAAGTTCTGTCAGCATTTGAAGACACGGAGTGGAAGAGGAAGGTAAGGGCCTTCCCGAGTTCAGGTAGTGTTCTTGGCTAATAAAATTGTTCGACTGTCTGGACCCTGTCAAGCAACTTATTATAGTAACTCAAGAGCACATGATAAAAACGTGTATATTTTTCTCCAATGGGAATCAGCAAAAAAATAATGGTGCTCTCTAAACTTGAATCAGTGAAATTTAACTGTTTTCCAGTCAAATTCCACTGATTTGCAGTGATTCTTTTCTGACGATTTTAATCAGTGAAAAGTCACTGAAAATCAGTGGAATTTGACTGATTCAGTTTTAGAGAGTGGTTTCCCCAAAGGAGGGACGGAATTTCATATTTAACAAAAAAAAAAAAAATTCTAGTAGGGCAAATTATCAATTTCAAAATACAGTTAAAAGGCTAAAATTAAGTTTCCTTTTGTGACATTTCGCGTAAGAATTATCATAAAATGTAACGAACTTCTCTTATCTTTGATTAAAAAGCGGAAACGAAATATCGCATAAGCACACGTCAACGAAAAGGAACTTTTAATCGAGTGATAAGCAGATAAAATGAAATAAGAAGGAATAATTTTATTATCGGGTTTTTTAAATTTAAATTTAAAGAAACACTTCGAAGTCACGTTTTGCTTTTTCTGCAAACAAACTCTACTTCGCTTTTAAATAGTTTTTAGAAAAACTTCTAGAGCCTTGAGAATCTGTGGGAAAATGTGATATTTAAAAGAACTCACTTTATCTTTTTGTGTTTGATGAAAATATAAACAAATTAGTGTCGGTACTTTTGATTATTATTGTCAAGAATGTTTTCGTATTGACTCATGTTATATGAGGAGAAAATTCGAGGGAAAATTAATTGACTGTAATTCATTTGAAAATGCTAAATGTAAATACGGTTTTTGTGATAAGAGTGATTGATTCGTATTTTTCAAAGCTGAAGGTCGATGAAGTCTGTATTATTTATTCGACTCTGATTAATCCATATTACTATCGTTCTGCTTTTGCTTTTATAAAACTTAATAAAGGCACGCGTATCAAACTTTCTGGACAAAAATAGCTGTGTTTTTCATTATGAATAGACACTGCCTTAAATTAACGAAAAGAATAAATTTAGTGATAAGACTGATAAAATAGAATGTGTTTTTTTATATATTGACAATTTCAAAGAAACAGCACGTGTGGCAAATATTCTAAAAAAAATATTAATTTTTCTCTTTTAACACAAATTCTCTTAAAACTGCTCTTAATTTTGTCCATGTTTATTTTTTCCTTTGATGAAAAGCGCGCACTGCTTAAACAAGTTTTCTGTATGTTTGCCTGAATTTTCATCAAACTCGATGAAAAGTAAACCACGAATTACTCCTAATTTGGAAAGAAATTACGAAAAAGGAATTGAGAAACTCACCTCCAAGAAAGGTTAGCTTTCAAACTCGAACATAGTCCGTGAAAACAGGAAATTTCCTTTGAGCACTTGACGAAAATAATTTAAAAAACAAATGAATATTCACTCAAAAAAAAATCGATTCCTCGCGGCGTTTTTGTTTAATGGAGCACAATTTTTAAATTAATTTTTCTGTATTGTGACAGCAAATTTGACAGCAAATTTTACAGCACAGACCGCACGTTTACACACCGGCGCTTCTCTAGCGACTGACTGATGATTTTGTATTGAGGCGCTCTACTCAGTTTGCAGAGATGCACGTGGGTTAAGGGTGGGGGTAAAATACAGGGACGCTTCCTTTAAATCGTCAATTTTATTATACTTTTCCAATAAAAATTGCCCACTTCTAACATCTCTATTTAAAAAAATATTAATTATACTATTCTTATTCCAAAAATAAATATTTTTTTAATCTATTAAATTCTATCATTTAAAAAGATTTGCATTTAAAATTTAGATCAAGTTTTGAAAAGTTTAAAAGCACAGCTTGGAATCAGATTTGAAATCACTAGAGGTTTGACAATTTTTGATTATAAACGTAGCAGAGTTAAAATATTTTTAAATATGAATTATTCTTAGTTTTTTAAATTTATAGTAAACAATATATTTTTTTATACTATAGATTTTACATTTTGAGCGGCCCTGTAGGGGCGACACTTAGGTAGGGCGAAAATGACTGGACCCTATTTCAGATCTAGTATCAATATAGACATCTCGATGCCAGATTTGGATTCTTATTGTCCTCCAATTACAAGTCGAGTGAGTAATGAATAAATGACTTTCGGAGACAAATTGATCGTTGTCAACCGTAAAATAAGTCTGGTGACGCGACGCTCCTATTGATAGTGAAAATCCGGGAAAATATCTCACGTCTGACTTATTACCTTTTCCAAATGGAGACTTATCTGCTGTTATAAAAACTTTTAGTAAAAGTTCACTAAATAGGAGTTCAAAACAATATAAACAATTAATTACACATTATAGAAATTCCCTAAGAATTAGTACTGCAATCTGCAAATAATTGTTAAAAAATTTAGAAATCCTTAACGATTCCGTTTGATAATGTTGATAATCTTTCTAACTTGGCAAGTTTTTCATAATAGTGGAATGTCCATAAAAGTAAAATTACATGCGGTAATAAGCCATTGACTTTCACATCAGAACGACCTTTCAGATAAACATAGTAGGAGGATTTTTCCATCACAATCAAGCACCTCCTTTTCCTTGTTTCCTCATCCACACGGATTTTTCCATTTAATTATTCTTTCATAAACCTCTTTCAAAACGTAAAACTAAATATAAATCATTGAAATGTAATATTATATTGAATATATTGAAATGTCTTATATTGAGCAACTTTCGCCACTCATTCATTTTTTCATTCTCAAACGACAAGTTTACATTTCAAGCGATACAATGTATTGAGTGGGTGGTTACAGCTGAATACTTTCCTGATTCCTAAAATCTCGTAAATGTAGGTACATAACTACATACAGTCTAATATATTAATTTTATATTTACAACATATCAAACTCTCCGCGTGCATACTCATTATTATTCAGTAAAATTACGTCTCATAAACTCATAACAGATATAAAATTGACATGATATACAAGCATGTGTTATGGGTATAAATTTGCAAGTATTAATGTTTATTGGATATAATATATATATTCCTAATTTAAGTAGGCGATTAAAATATACATTTCTTATCACATTTGCACCTTTTTCAACTAATTAGATGAGTTTACATAACATTTATTGAAAGTTAAGGGCCGATTCCACCAACTGTGATTAAATTTTAATCCTTGATTAATTTACGTTAATCAATACTTTCGTACGCAAATCAAGGATTTAATCAAGGATTAAAATTTAATCACAGTTGGTGGAATCGGCCCTTAGACATTTAATCTTCAATTACTATTATATTTCAAACTCTTGCATTTAGATAATAATAATAATAAAGCATCATCTGTGTTGGAAGATATAAAAATTCTATATACAAAAACTATCTCGTTTACATAAAACCTTTCAATGATAATTAGTGCGGGATAAAAAAAAAATTATTTAACAACTCTCTAAATCTGAATTAGTGAAAAGTAGGTCACTAATTTACTTTAGTGAAAATTTTCACTAATTATTAGTTGTATTTCACTATATCAATTAGTAAGTTTTCAACTTTTCACTAATTCAGATTTAGAGAAATGAATGAGAGTTTATCGTTTAGTATATTATCGTGAAATATCACTCGAATGCAACTCTATTAAAAATATTTCTTTACTCTAATTAACTACGTAAGATGAGTTTCAAAATTTTCTTCCATAAAAGCGAAGCTAATTGCAAGGCCTAATTAATTCATGACCGATTGGTAAAAACGCAAGTCTTCTCACCAATTTATGGCGATTAAACGCCCACGTGTCGATTATATTTTCTTTTTACAGACCAGAGGGTTCATTTGCGAGCATCTTCTTTTGGAAAAAATATATAATATTCGAGGAGACCGAGAGCTATCATCTGAACTGAACTTCTAAAAGAAGCTGGAAGAGCATATAGCCATATAGCGTATGCGAAGGATCAGGTGGAACAGGTTCTAGATTCATTCACATCTTGTCGAGACCTTGAGCTCTGCAAAAAGCATACTGTGAAGTTTCTACCATAGATTCACTGTGATTCTGCCCCGAAGATACAACCCTCTCATAAATATATCAACGGGGTATAATGGCATATAATGTCTATTATAATTCTAAGCTGTGTGAAAAACGTCCACTTTTCAAAGACAATAGCTGTAGTAGAATATATGCGTAATTACAGCTCTTGAGAATAAGTGTGCAATTATTCAAGAAATAAATGATTCGGCTAGTGGTCGAGAATACACGTGTTTTGATAGGGGTTCCTATATCTTCTATCTTTCTACATGAGCTTCCTATTTTTCTCCAAGTAAATTTATTGCCATTTAGAATCGTTGAAAATCGATCAACAAAACTCGGCTTAAGAATATACAAGAACGAACGCGCGCTCCGCGCGCGTATTTACGTTCTTATTCAATATTATATAATTTATTATATTTTATTTTTTTAATCTCTTAAAATCTATGTTAAACTTCGTTGAAATCTCTTAAAATTTTCAAAAACTTCTTGAGATTCTTTTAAATTCAATGATAACAATTCAAATTCCATGAAATCCTTTAAAATTCTCATCAAATTCTTATAAACCTTTTAAAGTCCCTTAAAATTTCACGAAATATCCTAAAATCCCATACAATTCTACAAAATTGTTTTAATATCCTAAAAATCTCTTCTATTTCGTAAAAATCACTTCAAAATCGTTAAAAATACACATAAAAACCTTCAAAATTATTAATCTCTGGAAATCTACGTTAAAATTAGTGAAAATCTCTAAAAATAGAAATTTTTAGAGATTTTCTCCCATGAAATTTTTACAAATTCCAGAGAAATTTCCAAACTCATAAATCTTCTGAAATCCATATTAAAATTCATGAAAATCTCTAAAAATTCCTAATAACCTTTTGAAATTCCATGAAAAAAATTTTTAAATCTCTTCAAATTCCCAAAAAAATTCTTCAAATTTTACGGTAAAATTTAAAATCTCTTTATATCTTTTATATCCCTTATAAATATTACATAGAAATCTTATCAAATTCCATGAAATCCTTTAAAATTCTCACAAAATCATTTAAATATCAGAAAAATCTCTCAAAATCACTTAAAATTATTAGAAATCCCATAAAACTTCATCAAATTCTTACAAACCTTTTAAAGTCTCTTTAAATTTCACGAAATATCCTAAAATCCCATACAATTCTACAAAATTGTTTTAATATCCTAAAAATCTCTTCAATTTCTTAAAAATCACTTAAAAATCGTTAAAAATGCACATAAAAACCTTCAAAATTATTAATCTCTGGAAATCTATGTTAAAATTAGTGAAACTCTAAAAATAGAAATTTTTAGAGATTATCTCCTATGAAGTTCTTACAAATTCCAGAGAAATTTTCAAACTCATAAATCTTCTGAAATCCATATTAAAATTTATGAAAATCTCTAAAAATTCCTAATAACTTTTTGAAATTCCATGAAAAAAATGTTAAAATCTCTTCAAATTCCCAAAAAAATTCTTAAAATTTTACGGTAAAATTTAAAATATCTTTATATCTTTCATATCCCTTATAAATATTACATAGAAATCTTATCAAATTCCATGAAATCCTTTAAAATTCTCACAAAATCATTTAAATATCAGAAAAATCTCTCAAAATCACTTAAATTATTAGAAATCTCGTAAAATTCCTTAAAATTTCTGGATAATATTTCAAATTCCTTAAAACCTCATAAAACTCTTATAAAGATTTTAAAATCTCTTAAAATTTCACAAAATATTCTAAAATCCCATAAAATTCTACAAAATCGTTTTAATATCCTAAAAATCTCTTGAATTTCGTAAAAATCACTTAAATCAACTTGAAATCCTTAAAATTTTACGAAAAACTTCGAAATCTTTGTAAATTCTACATAATCTTTTAAAAATCATAAAAATCTTTTGAAATTTCTCAACAAAATACCCTATAAAGTTTAAAATTCCTTATTTAAATCCCACAACATACATATTTTAAAATTATAAAAGTACCTTGAAGTACGATTGAAATCTAATCAGTGTCATGAAAAATTCTAAAACTTCCCAGAAACTTCTTGAAATTCTTTAAAATTCTACAATAGCATTTAGAATCCCATTATCTTTCATGAAATCTTTAAAAATTCCATAAAATTCCCTTAAAATTCCTAGATTTTCAATGTAGTTAAAGTTTAGACTCGTGAAAAAATGATTATTAACGAAACCAAATTCAAAATTTCAAATTCAAACTTTCAAATTTAATTTACGCGGAAGATACAATTCGTCAAATATCGATTGTCGAAAATCACTATCGATAATTACACGACGAATCAGGAGTGCGGAATGGGCGTTACGATATTTCGACTTCGATTCAATGATCTTTTTAGAATAGAATATTACATCAATTTTATCTAATGAAAGTGCATGCTATCATGTAATATATTATTTGGTAAGCAGGATAAGGTTCTCTAATTCAAGTATTATTCACTTCAACATTTGTAGAAAGTACGCAAGTACATTTGTTAAGGATGTCAAAAACATTCGTGTAATTTAATTCATCATACTTGACCACTTGCGAGAGAGGCGTGGGCCAGAGTTTGTTAAGCGCCGATATTCAACCCGGCCCACGTATCCCACGTTGAAACATTTTAGATCACTGCCTCCAGATAATACACAGCATACGTTATGAGTCAAGTACTGCAGACATTTAAAACTCCCTTAAATCTGCAAGTTACAATTTCTTGAACCTTTAATTTTTAGAAGTACTCTCTAAACTTGAATCAGTGAAATTTAACTGATTACCAGTCAAATTCCACTGATTTTCAGTGATTCTTTTCTCACGATTTTAATCAGTGAATAATCTACTGGAAATCAGTGAAAAGTCACTGAAATTTTCAGTAATCGTCACTAAACTACTAAAAATTTCAGTGACTTTTGACTGATTCTCAGTTAATTTTCACTGATTAAAATCGTGAGAAAAGAGTCACGGAAAATCAGTGGAATTTAACTGATTCAATTTTAGAGAGTAGAAAGCTACAGTTAGAGGCTAATTTATCAGTCAAATTTCACTGATTTTCAGTGATTCTTTTCTCACGATTTTAATCAGTGAAAATTAACTGAGAATCAGTCAAAAGTCACTGAAATTTTTAGTAGTTTAGTGACGATTACTGAAAATTTCAGTGACTTTTGACTGATTCTCAGTTAATTTTCACGGATTAAAATCGTGAGAAAAGAGTCACTGAAAATCGGCGGAATTTGACTGATTCAATTTTAGAGAATAGAAGCTACAGTTAGAGGCTAATTTATCAAGTTTCCAATAATAAGGAGCATCTGCCAAAGTCATCAGTTATTCCAACTAAAAATGAACTATCCTTGAAGATTGAAAACAAAAATGAACAATATTCTTCAGCATCATAAAACATGTAAAATTTCTCTTCATGAATTCCAGCTAAATCTCGGTATTCACTTGGCGTGTAATTTTCCATTTAAGGAAAGTTAGTCGAAGGTGGAGTCGGTGGAGGCGACAAAACATGCTAATTTTCCTGCACCAGGTTGCTAGTTTGGCGCCCTTTAATATATGTAAAGCGGCCCATGCCACCCTTGGGTATAAAATGAACAACTAATGTCGACGACTCACAAATTTATTTTAATTTATGCGCAGCGATGGTGCTCGATTTACGTCAGGTAAAGCGATAATAAGCTCCCTATTTGAGACTAACCAGTTGACCACTGTCCTCCTTATATGCTGATCTCGTCACCTCACAGTGGAAACTGAGAAAAAAAAAGAGTGGAGGCGAAAACGATTTCATGAAACTTTCAGAAGGATTAACGGCTGCAGTAACCACCAGGTTGCAAAAGGAAAGGGAAAAAAAAAGAAAAGGAAACGAATCTTGAAAATAAGTGGGCAGCGAAAATCTCTAATACCTGGGATGAGCTCCAAGGCTTCGAGAAATTACATAAAAGTCCGCCTAGTACATAAGTACCAGATTATCCCTTGATCTAGCATTCCAAAATTTCCGCCTTCTGTCAATCTTACCACATATCGACCTTGAAATGAAGAAATCGATTGTGACATTTGCTTTTGTATTGGGGAACTCCTTTTAATTACCTTGATTATACCTGCTGAAAAATTATACTCTAAATGTACTCTATCATTTTAAGGATTAAATATAATATTAAATTAAATATTAGGATTAAACAACTTGGGGGACGTTAATGAAATACATCAATTAGGCTAAGAAATTGTCATCAATTTTCTTTAATTAGCAAAGATTTATGTAATTTTCAGTAAATTTTCACGTGTTACGTAAAAATACAATTTCTAACAGTGGTAAGATAATCAAATCCTATCTTAAAAAAGTGGTGTCACAAAACCTGATTGGTTTTTAAAGGACTTGAAGTTGAAAGAAGAAAAAGAAACTAATGGTGCAAAAAAATGTCAGGAAATCCTTCGAAATACATTAAAATTTCTTAAAACTCCCAAAAACCTATTGAAATCCCTTAAAAATCCACAAAAACGATTAAAATCATAAATGTCTTGAAATCCAATTTAAAACTCGTAAAAAACTCTTCAGAACTTAATGCACATGAAATCTTTACGTATTTTAAGGAATTTTAAAGAATTTTAGTAAATTTTGAAAAGATTTGAAAAATTAAAAAAAAATTATATATATTTTAAGGGATTTTAAAGCTTTTTGTTACATTATAAAGGATTTTAAGAAACTTGAAAGAAATTTTAAGGAATTATAAATATTTTCGTGGAATTTTAAAGGATTTTAAACATACTGTAAGAATTTTCAATAATTTTAAAAGATTTTAAGACGTTTCTATTTAAAGGGATTACAAGAGATAATATGTATAATATTTAAGAGATTTAGGGGAATTTAAACATTTTTTAAAAAGCTTGTAAGAATTTTCAAACATTTTAATTTTTAGAAGTAATTTTAGAACCTCATTTAAAATTCCTAAAAACGCCTTAAAATTCATACAAACCTTTTAAAATCCCTTAAAATTTCACGAAAATTTAGAAAAATGTAAAAAATTTTAGAAATCGATTAAATTCGTTGAAATTTTTTAAAATTTTTATAGAAACCTCTTAAAATTCCTCAAAATTTTAAAACATTTGGAATTCCTTAAAATTTAAAGGGCTTATAAGAGATATGTTTAATGTTTAAAAGATTTAGTGGAATTTTAAGGAATTTTAAAAAATTTTGATTTTTAAAAGTAATTTTAAAGGATTTAAAAGCTTTTCATGGAATTTTAAGAACTTTTTAAGGAAGTTTAGGGAATTCAAAGAATTTTAAGAAATTTTAAAGAATTTCACAAATTTTTTATGATTTTCTAACTTTGAATCAAAAAGTTTTCATTGATTTTTTTAATGACTTGAAGTTTTGTATTGGGGAACTCCTTTTAATTACCTTGATTACCTGCTGTAAAAATATACTCTAAATGTAGTCTATCATTTTAAGGATTAAATATAATATTAAATTAAATATTAGGATTAAGCAACTTGGGGGGGGACGTTAATGAAATACATCAATTAGGCTAAGTAAACTCGCGGGAGGTATTTAGCTGTTCCCTGGCGACAGACCTGCGAGCCACTGTAAATACTAATTAACAGGTTGAAAGAAGGGAAACGTTCACTGTGCAACGGACCCCTAATGGACAGGTGAGGGGCCTTCAAAAACCACGTTAACATGTATTCCTTCACCCCATTATACTCGTCTAACTCACATGCTCGATAGCAATATTACCTTCGCATTTCAGCTGCGAGGAAACTCAAATTAATTGTCACATACAATAGGTCCGTCAACTGACGCAAAACAGCATCTGCACGCACCCCCCCAATTTATGGTCTATACGGTCTATACACAATTCTCCGGAAACCATGAATGAGGAAAATGTCGCAAAAAATAATTACCCTCCCTACGGGGGGTGCATTTTTGCAGATATAACTTGAAGCGATAATATGTGGGGCTAAAATCACCCCAAATCAAGGCAAAATCTGAACTGATAAAAATGTTCACCGAAGAGCAGCTGACAGTTTTTTCGGTTTTTTTTTAAATATTAATATGAGATTTATATTAAGGGAAAATGGTAAATTATGACATCATCTTTACCGATTTTAGCATATATTTTTTTCTTCGGATTCTTATTTTTAAAGTAAAGAAATTATCTAGATATCTATAGGAAATCATAGAAAATATATCAGTGCATGTCGGTTTTCTCGATAAAGTTTGTATTTTGTTTAAATAGTGCAATTTTCATTAATTTTATTTGGAATATAAATGGGAAAAATTGGACTTCAGATGATTTCTTTTTGTATTTTTTGTTAGTTTATCATGTTCAAAAAATAACCATTTCTTTTTTTATTTACTAATTTAGGGTTTAAAAAAATCGAAAACCTCCTCAATCATCAATTATTTTGTAAAAAAAAGAACTCTTCTATAAAAGATACACTGAGAAACTCTATGTTAGAAAAATTACTAATATCGATAGCAAGTAGGGGCAAAATCACAAAATTGAGACATTTTAATACAGAAAATAATAAATTTTACTATTTCAATAGTCATTTTTCCTATTTAAATAGTAACATTTATTATTTTCTGTATTAAAATGTCTCAATTTTGGGATTTTATCCCTACTTGCTATCGATATTAGTAATTTTTCTAACACAGAGTTTCTCAGTGTATAAGTGTGGCATTTTTCATCCAGTCTAATACAAAAAAATGCTAACAAAAGATATATTTTTGAAAATGAAAAACTTCCCAAGTTTGATCAAAGAGAGTCAAACTTTTTTGCGAAATTTTTTCTAATATCTAATTTCTAATTTTGCGAGATATCTTCTTTAATTTAAAAATAAGAAGCCTCAGAAAATATCTATGTTACAGTCAGTAAATTTTCCCTTAAATTGTTTACCAATTTGTATTTTTCATAAGCTTTTTCAAACTAATTTCCTGATATAAAAATCTTACTTGAACCTGTTTCTTTTCTCATGATAAATTTACGGATTCGTGAATTAAAAAATAACGCCCACAATTGTCAACATCGTACAAAGATTTCATCTTCTAATTTATTTTCACGATTTTATAATTTAAATATTTGTCGAAGAAATGAAGATAATTTTTTTTTCGTTGAAGGCTCGTAGGTAGGCACAATTAGTCGAAGGATTAAAGTCAAAGACCTATCCAATAATTTATTCTTCAAGGCAATTATCATTAATAGACGTCCGAAAAGGCAGTTTCAGTTGGAATCAGTGCTTTCAGTAATTGATTTAGGGCTTTCTTCTCAAGCCCACAAGAATCAATTGGGGGAGAAAAAGATTACTCTTGTCACTGAGAATTTAGTAAATGTTTCCTGTGCCACAATTGTGTCTTACTGTCCAATTCAGCAGATTGTATAATATAATATTACGTTTCGTAAGGTCGCCTGGTGGTTTAATCGATCGAACCAAAATGGTTGAAGCGTACCCTCTGGTTCGTTGCTGAATTAAATAGGCGTGTAAACTGTAAATGTATATAATAGATCAATCTGACCGCCGATTCACATTTGCTTGATTCTCGTTTAGAAAATTGGCTTGGCCATTTACATTCAAAGGTAATCGTATCAATCAATCAATACACATGCGAAAAAATTGATTTTGTGTATTAAAAATATTCATAAAGTTGAGTAACGTGATGTTATTATATGTATTATGTATTCAGTTATTCCATAGACAGTTAGATAAATTTCAACTTTATTTTTTATAAAATTTTGTCAAGGTAACTGTAAACTCGTTAGATAGAAATTAAAATTGAGGGAATTCATTTCAAACAATTAGAAAAATAATAATGAATGAATATGGATTTCCTATTCGAGTTTTTTAAATTTGGCAAAACACTTCTGATGGGTCATAAACTTATCTAAAATAGGATTTATAAAATAATGCAGTTGAGATACCGACTTGAGATAACAAAATACAAACTAAACCAATTAACTTTTAATCACGGAATGCAAGAGAAAAGCACACTGTGCTGTCTCTTTTCTTATTTATTTATTTATGTTTTTTTTGTTTATGTGCCGCGCATTCTTGCTTTTACTCATTTACTGCACGAATGCGTGATAGATAAGAACAAATCTTTCAAAGTGAGATAATTCCTATATCCACTCAATTTATTGCAAATTTAGACTAAGCAATTTTTCTTTTTATAATAGGTTTAAAAATGATTGAAAAGTTCTGAACGTTCAAATGAACGAATTTTTGTATTGATTGTATTTGTAACTACAAAAAGTTTTTAAATATTGATTAATTTACATTGAAAATAATAAAGAATTAAATAAACTTGTAATTCTGATTGTTATTTTTAATTGGCACAATATTTCTGGATAAAATATAATTTAAAAAAATATTTCGTTCATTTGAACGTTCGAAACTTTATTCACATTAAAAGAAAAATTAATGCTAAAGACCTGTTTCAACTAAGTGAATTGTACTGATATTTTTAAATGAAGTAAATTACACAGAAAAAAAAGTCTTAAAATCAAGCCAAAAAGTCTAGTTTCTGTTACAATTTAAGTCAATTTTTGGGCTTAAATGTAGTTTTAAGCCCAAAAACTGACTTATAATAAGCCAGACAAATAAGAGTCACAAATTCTCAGTTGTTAACAATTATTCGTAGGGCTAATTTAATTGTTTTACAACTCGCAGGCAAATACGTTAGAAGCACGCTTTTAGAGGTCTGTAAATAAAGCTAATCTGGGAAACTATGTTCAATCATTAGTTCCACTGCAATTTCCAAATCTTGATGTAGATGAGACAAGTGCCTAATAAGGTTTGTGCTTTATCTCGTCTAGACTGGGAAACTCCCAAAAAAGGGTACTAAATATACACGGAAACAAGAAACTTTCCCAGTTTAAATGCACTTTAAAATACACGCGAGATTTTTAAAGGCATCTTTATAAATTTTAGCGAAGATGAAATAGTAATAAATGTAAATAGTTCAATAATAATTTGATACATTAAAATTATCAAAAGACCCAATGTTTTCATACAGTTATTACAGCGTGAAATTAATATTTCTTTGTCCTGAAATAAGGTGAAATTAACTTTAGGCACAACATGCACTTTTTTCTTTCATTTAAAGAAATATTAGGACTCAAGTCATCACAGACCTCTAACAAGCGTGTCGGTCGTCATAAAAGTTATAATCGCCGAAACATAACGTACTTTTTAGTTATACCTTCCCTTTTCAAGTTCTTTAACGTCACGATGCACAATTTAATTTAACCAAATGGTTTCACGGCCCAACGAATTCGTTCATCTAAACCGAACGAGCTCACACCCGGAACTCAATTGTACACAATATCGGGTGTTGTTTTCAGAATTGACAAATATGCAGAGTGCCATTATTTCGCAATTTTATTTTAGAAATATTCAGAAAGCAAAACTTTTAATATAAGTTACAAGAGCAATGCGAAAAATTATATGAAATCTTTTAACCATATCTTTTTACTAAAAATGAACTAAATTTTCCTATTCCTCTGACAATTACAAAATGGTGAAGAAATTTATGCAATTTTCAGTAAATTTTCCCGTGTTACGTAAAAATACAATTTCTAACAGTGGTAAGATAATCAAATTCTATCTTAAAAAAGTGGTGTCACAAAATATCTCGAAAATCTCGCATACATTGTTGTTGCAAACCTGATTGGTTTTTAAATGACTGAAGTTGAAAAAAGAAAAACAAACTAATGGTGCAAAAAAATGTCAGGAAATCCTTCGAAATACATTAAAACTTCTTAAAACTCCCAAAAACCTATTGAAATCCCTTAAAAATCCACAAAAACGATTAAAATCATAAATGTCTTGAAATCCAATTTAAAACTCGTAAAAAACTCTTCAGAACTTAACGCACATGAAATCTTTACGTATTTTAAGGAATTTTAAAGATATTTAGTAAATTTTGAAAAGATTTGAAAAATTAAAAAAAATTTTTATATATTTTAAGGGATTTTACAGTTTTTCGTTACATTATAAAGAATTTTAAGAAACTTGGAAGAAATTTTAAGGAATTATAAATTTTTTCGTGGAATTTTAAAGGATTTTAAACATACTGTAAGAATTTTCAATAATTTTAAAAGATTTTAAGACGTTTCTATTTAAAGGGATTACAAGAGATAATATGTATAATATTTAAGAGATTTAGGGGAATTTAAAAATTTTTTAAAAAGCTTGTAAGAATTTTCAAACATTTTAATTTTTAAAAGTAATTTTAAAACCTCATTTAAAATTCCTAAAAACGCCTTAAAATTCATACAAACCTTTTAAAATCGCTTAAATTCGTTGAAATTTTTTTAAATTCTTATAGAAACCTCTTAAAATTCCTCAAAATTTTAAAACATTTGGAATTCCTTAAAATTTAAAAGGATTATAAGAGATATGTATAATATTTAAAAGATTTAGTGGCATTTTAAAGAATTAAAAAAAAATTTTATTTTTAAAAGTTATTTTAAAGGATTTAAAAGCTTTTCATGAAATTTTAAGAACTTTTTACGGAAGTTTAGGGAATTCAAAGAATTTTAAGGAATTTTAAAATTCCTCGTGAAATTTTAAAGGAATTCACAAATTTTTTATGATTTTTTAAATTTGAATCAAAAAGCTTTCATTGATTTTTTTAATGACTTGAAGTTGTAAGAAATTAAATAAATAATAGATGTTGCACGGAAAAAAATGGAAGTTAGCGGTTTAGTAACCTTTACACAAATTCAGTAAACAAAACTTTTATCCAAAAATACAGTAATCATTCCTAAACAGTTTAGGAATGATTATTACTGTATTTTTGGATGAAAATTTTGTTTACTGAATTTGTGTAAAGGTTACTAAACCGCTAACTTCCATATTTCTCCGTGTGGTCTGCTAGTATTCTAAATATCCATGTTAAAAAAGGGTGATTATAATAAAATTTGAAGCTAGCAATTTTCGAAATTTATGAACTGTTATAAGTATAGATCTGATGAGAAAACAAGCGGAATAAGTCACCCCATATGTATAATAATCATGATGGCTTTCCTGCTTGCTGGAGGGCTTCCATATTATTTTCTAGCCATCTCCTTTTCTTTTTAAAAGTGCACACCTTTTTTCTTAGTGACGAAATTGGCGTGCGATAAAGAGAGAAGATGCGACGAGACATATGCACCAGAGTAGATTGGAGACCTCCATGGAACAAGCAACAAGCGCGTGCCACATGCCGTCTTGGGGTCTTTTGCACCCCAGGGCGACGTCTAAGCACTCATATTTGATCGCTGAACCATGAAAATTTAATGTCCAGTGTCTTGGTGCCTCTTGAACGCACCCGGTACAGTTACATGAGGCGGAAGCGCGAATACATGAATACATGCCAAGCTACCTTGGCATATGTATTCACAATTTCACATGTAAAAGGGCGTTCCAATCCAATATTCCTCAGGGTGAATCCTGACGGTTGTGACTTTGAAGAGGACGTAAAATAGCCGACGAAATAAAGGGAGGTCTCCACTCATATAGTATATAACAATTGTTATATATGATATGTATCCTAACTTTGCCCTGGCGGAAGGTTCAGGAAGAAAAAAATGTATCCTTTTGAATCAATTTCATTCCGGAATTTGTATCCGAAGCAAACAGTTTCATTCCGATCTAATCCGAAGTCCGATCAAAGATTCCTATCCTAATCAATCCGAGGTCTATCCTCGATTTCTATCCGAATGAATCCGAAGTCATCCAAAATTTCTATCCGACTGAATCCGAGGTTAAAGGAAGAATTTTAATTCGAATGAAACCGATCTAATCCGAAGTCAAAGAAAGGATTTCAATCCGAATGAATCCGATCTAATCCGAGATCGAAGCAAGGATTCCAATCTAAAGTGAAGGATGCTGTTCAGTGACATATTTGTAATTACATTATTTTAAATATAAATTTTATTTTTAAATGATTAGTCACAACTTTTTCGGATTGGAAAGGATGAAAAATAAGGTCGGATTGGTTTCGGATTCATTCGGATTAAAGCTACGGATTAGAAAGGATTGAAAGTAAATCGGATTGATTTCGGATTAATTTGGATTGAGGGCACGGATTGAAAAGGATTGAACGGTAACTTCAGTTTAGAACTACGGATAGAAAAGGATTAAAATTCGTTCGGATTGATTGGGATTGGAATAACGGATTGAAAAGTGTGTACGGATTGAATATCAGATTAATTCGGACTGAAATTTTTGTTGGTTACGGATTGAAAAGGATTTAAACTTTGTTCGGATTAGAATCGGATTCATTCGGATTCAACTGTTTAGAGACTGACGGATTGGAAAGAATTAAAAAGGATAAAAAAATCTTTTTTGATGAGGCTCGGATTCATTCAGATTAACCGTTCGGATTGAAATGTGAAATCGGTTTAGTTTCGAATTCTATCGGATTAGACGTACGGATTGAAAAGTTTGTTCGGATTCATTTGGATTCGGATAGATTTCGGATTCATTCGGATTAGGGGCCACGGATTAAAAATTATCAAAAGGTAAGCTTCGGATTCATTCGGATTGAATTTGGAGTTGAGACACAGATTAAAAAGGATTAAAAACATCCTTCGGATTAGATCGGAATGAAACTGTTTTGTTCGGACACAAATTCCGAAATGATTCGGAAATATTCGGATTGGTTCGGAATGAATTTTAATCCGAACCTTCCTCCAGGGCGACCATCATTACCAAAATAACAATTATATCAGTACACTCAGCAAAACGTCGGAATGAAAAATGAAAACACATTGCGGAAAATTATCTCTGGCTTTTAAAAAACGTTTAAAAACAGTTTAAACCTCCAGTTCAAGGAGATTTATTTATCAACGTCTGTCTGGTCCTTTCAAGCGGAAAGTCGATACAGGAATCTTTCTTTCATCACTCATTAGCTAACGTCTCTTACAATTTACACTGCCTCGTTAAAAATACTTCTCACAACTACCTACAGAGGTTCAGACACAGACAGAGTCGTCAGGAGTCGTAATTAGGTTCCTTTCGACAGAAGGGCCGCTATGGTGACTTTTATACTTCGGTAGTCAGTGAGTCACTGACGTAACGAAAAAGTCACCTAATGTCTCTTTAATTTCGAGCCAAGGATTTTATCAGTAATTCATTGGCAATATTAGAATAATGCTTCCTGAAGACTTGATATTTTATTTAAAATTCATGTATAAAGACCATTTTAAGTCATGCAGAGAGGTCCAGCTCATGGTGTCAGAATAAATTGGTCATTAAATATATCATTCTAGGTTTGAATATCTATATGTTTTTGCAAATTATGAGGGAATCCTTGATCCACCAGAAATGGTAAATGTGAGGAGTATACAAAGTTGTTTAGAATTCAAAAATTTAGTATGTCAATTGCGAAAATATCCGAAAATATATAATCATTTATATAATCGTTAATGAGTAATAGAAAATACAGGATATCGAAAAAAATCTATCAGTTTTTGACATATATTTAAAGGTCAATTTATTCTGACAGGACTATATTATATTTAATCAATGAAACATTGAAACATGATACAATTCTTGATACTTCCCCCGGATGGAAGTGAGTGCAAAATAAGATAGATTACTTTGATAGGAACTTATAGCAAATTCTGTTGTTTAACGTGGGTGAGTTCCCGTATAGTGTATGGCAAGTAGGCGTATGATTGACAATTTGTTGCATGGTTATGTGCTCAGACGTTGCACGCTTTTCACCAGATTGTATATTACCTCGAGAACTCGGTAGTTTGCATATACACGTATTTACATGAAGCATGATGTATCATCATGACTTTTTTATGTCACATAAAACTGCAGACTTTTACTTTTATTATTCTTTTTTCATAAGAGAACAAATGAACAATCAGGAAGAGAAATTTCTATTTCTTATTATTTTTAAGCCTTCATTTTTATACCTTACTGTGAATTATGAAATTCACTTTTTCTTACAACTAAAAATTAGTAGTTGTACTATATTTTCTATTATTGTACCATATTTCTGTTAATGTGACAACAGTAGAGATTTTTCTGTAAAAAATTAGTGAAAAATCAGTAAATTATAGGTGAAAATTCTAGATTAAGAATAATTTGTAACGGGGTTTTAATCGGGAGTCTAAAATAATGTAAAATGCAAAGCTTTTCATGCATTGAGTACCAACAATAGATTAAATTATATTTAAATATATATATACATATATAATATATATAATATACTCTCTAAATCTGAATTAGTGAAAAGTAGGTCACTGATTTACTTTAGTGAAAAATTCTACTAATTGTTAATCATTTTTGACTAAAACTTTAGTGAAAAGTTGAAAACTTACTAATTGAAATAGTGAAATACAACTAATAATTAGTGAAAATTTTCATTAAAGTAAATTAGTGACCTACTTTTCACTAATTCAGATTTAGAGAGAATATAAAATATATAATATATCGAAAAAAAAATACTTTTCTTACATTTATAAATACTTTGCTTACATTTCATACGGCATGTTCTCCAAATTTAGATTACTTTATATATTTTATATAATTACGCACACCGAGAAAAATATTTTCTTCGTTTAAGAGGATTTCTCTTATTCTGATGCAAGTTTTCCTCCACAATATGATATATAAAGTTTTCCTCTTAATTTTAGAGGATTATTCTCTTCTAGAAAGTATTCCTCTCAAATAAAGTGGAATCCTCTTAAAAGTAGAGGAAAATAATCTAATTCATAGAGGAATATACTCATTTTTGAGAGGATTCCATACAAGGAATTTTCCTCTTAAACGAACAAACTATTTTTCTTGATGTAGAATATTTACACATGTCATTTAAATTTTACACTAAGATGATTCTTTGTTCGATATGTTAATAATTCTGAAATTTTCCAAATTCCTTCTACCTCAAACCAGTGTCTTGTTACATTATTCAAGAGTTTTGAAGATACTATTGTAGAAGTTATCTTTGCAGTGTTAGGAACAATATTAAGAATTTGCTTTGTAGAAAAATATTTTAAACGATTTTCCATTGATGTAATCGTGCAGTTCCACTTTTATTCACTGAAGCTGTGCCTGAGTTTTAAGAGATTGTCTGAAATATATTATAATAATTAGTTTATTACTAATATATTAGTTTTCGAATGCAATGCGGGAAAGTAAAGAGCATTTGGAAAAATTTCGTATTTTCTTACAATAATTTTTTTATTGTAAACAATATATATACATATTAATAAATATATCAATAATAATAAATATATAATAAAAAAATATATATATAAACAATATTGTAAAGAAATATATACAAAATCTATGTACACAATTTTAATAATTATTTTACAATTAGAAAGTATTATGATTATCTATGACATTCGATAAACTGGTACAAATGCGCAGGTAGAAGTTCCGTTTTATACTGAATTCCATGTTGAGAAATTGCTTGTGCAGCGAAGCACTTTAAACTCTTATAGTTCATAAAATTAATCTTATTTAATGATGTTTTCAGAAACGTCTTGATCGATGTATCGCCATATATTTGTAGTGAGTCAATGTGTAATCCATAATCTAAAAGGAGTTTTATAAGCTGTAAAAATAAGAGCAAATCAATATAATAATTGCGGTAAATACCATTAAGAAGAAATTGAGTTTCACCAACTTCAGGTGTGCAATAATAAATATTTTTTGTTAAAAAATTTACCTTCGTTTCGTACAGACGGATTAAATTGCCTCGTTTTAGTGGAAAAAATTTATTATTTATGGGAGAGGAAGGTTGGCAAAACTAAATTTTCTCTTACGGTTAATGACTACATGCCGCTCCTCAACATCTCTAATTATTTTAAAGATATGTTGCTGGCTTTTAGTGTATGAAAAATTAGAATTAATATACAATAAGAATATGTCACTTACGGGCTCGGCGAGAGAGTTAAAACTCTCATCATAGTTCTCACTTATATTCAACAATGCTAAATGCAGAGAAGTTTTATCATTTATATTCCTCGCATTTACATCGGCTCCAGAGTCCAAAAATAGTTTAATCATATTCAAGAAGATGGAAACATTTGGACAAACGAAATCTTTAATCTGAACAAAACAAGCATTTAAAATTATTCCTGTTACTCTGTGGGAATCTTGATCTGAATCTAAGCAATGCATAAATTTCCACGCAATTTTCCGAATTTCAGTATCATCTTCTTCGGTTTCTGCACTTTCTAAAAGCAGTCTTATCAATCCACACATCAGTAATATCATCTCTCTGTACCATATGTGCTCGTAGTGTTCAGGAAGCTCTTTCCTTGAATCCATCTAAACAAATAATATCGTTTATTAAAATAAAATTTTAGATATGGTTAATACATTTATAATGTATAAAATAATAATTGCATTATTCATGTTATCAAATTGTGGGACAATTTGCTTTGTCTTCAGAAAAAAAGTATAATCTCTTTTTAAAAATATTAATGAACAGCATACTAATCGCTCTCTTATTTACAATTAAACTTATACATATTTACAAATACTTATAACTTCCTCTTCTTTGCAGGGGCGAATGCAGAGATGGAATTTCCGGTTGGGTGTAGGGGGTGCAACTAATAATTACTCTTCACTCTCCACTCTCAAGGGGGAGGTTGATAATAATTAAAAAATTGAAGACTAGCCTTTTTTTGTGGGGGGGGCGGAAAGCTGCCGCCTCTGCCTCTTTGTAATTTTTTAAATTAGGAAAATCCTTTAAATGTGTTAGATGAGCTCTTCATAAAAACGTAATCTGTTTATTTAGCACAAGAAATATTGAAATTAGATCAATTTTCGCAAAATAAGTAGATTTTTGCCAACAAAGCGAAGGAATGTATAATTTTAATATTTTTGCATTAAAATTGTTAAATTAAGCAAGCAATTCAAATAATTAATACTGTACCTTCAAAACTAATTTCGATTTTGAGATTAGCATGTACAACGGTTCAAAAAACACTGTGATATCCGAAAACTTCACCGGATGATCATCGTGAAACCTTGCATGTATGAGACTAAAAATATGATTCGTAGCTGTAAATAAGGAATGACATTCATGGAGCACAATCTAGAAATAATAAAAATAATTAATAGAGACAAAAGTAATTAAAACTATAAATACAAGCAAAAGTTTTACTCAAAGCTTGTATTAATCGCTACCTTATAGAGGGAGATTTGTAATAATATGAATTTTCCAATCAAGTTTTTTAATTATGTTGAGATAATTCGACTCTTGGAAATCAAAAATGACATTTTTTATTAACACGCACGTGCGTGTATGGTAGTAGTTAGGATGGTGAAATTTAAATAAATTGTAGGTAATTGACTAAATTGTATATGTGTAGTTCGATATAGCAAGACATATAGATCGACGCCATAAGAAATAAGCAAAGTGCTCATAAAATGAACATAAGTAAATAAATCTATAATAAATGCACCTATAATGAATAAATAAATATAGTAATTGCCATTACTTTTTAAAATAATTGACAATAATTTTTAAAGTGAAACTTACACGATCTTGCTCCACTAGAATTTCCAGCAGCCTTCTCCACAAATATATCCTGAAAATAAGAACGAAAATTAGAAAATATTTAACATATCCAAACATTAGACAATTTATTTATTAATATTTGAAAAATTTTCGTTTCTGAATGAATATAGAATACTGAAATACGTACTTAGCTGACAAATCATATAAAGCAGTATCCTTAAGTATCATACAGACATATTGATAATTACTTATGCCAATAATTTTTTCCAAAGAAATAAGAATTTGCATTCTTCTTTCATTCCTATTGGTCATAATGCTATTAAAATCTTCTTCTGTAGTAAACTCCTTCGCATTTGGGTAAATCATTTTAGTTATTGTACCAAAATTCTTTGGCAATTGACTTTGGTTTAGGTTCATATTTCTTCTAATAAACAGAGATTTGTTCAAAAATTCGAAGGCCTTTTCATGTTCAATGTCTTTATAAATTAACTCGTATCCCATCAGTTCGTTAGCGTCCGCTAGTTTCTCCGCTGAATATTGAAGATTCGTAACTGATAAAATAAATAAAGAACAATGTAACTCATGATCGTGATGCTCATGAAGGGGGAGGTGGGAATATATATATCGATATCTATATCTTAACATAAAAAAGTGTCATATAGCAGAGGGGTCGCAAAATTTTAGCAATATCTTACGCTTCCTTGTAAAAAATCAAATTTTAATCCCTTCGAACCTATTCCAGATTGATCATTAAATAGGTCGTAAATTATAGTATATTTTATACTAATTATACTCAATATTAATTTTCAACATGTTTATATTTAAATTATATCAGATATTTAAGTTTTCTTAAATAAAAATTATTATTTTTTTAATTAAAAAAAAAGATTCCCACCCTAGTATCCAATAGTTTTATGCAACATTCATTGTGATATAAATTTACATTTATATTTCGTAATATAGAGGATAAATAGGGAGGCGTCAAACAAACATTATCCCTAATCATTATGTAAACATTGAATTATGTATTATTTTCCCAATCAACTTACCTAAATATTCGAATGTCTGTATAGCTCTAAAGATGCAAGCAGTTTGTAGAGCATCATGATTGCAGTGGCCTGTCATATTTGGATTTGCATTGTGAGATAGAAGAAGTTTTACAATATTTATTTCGTCCCTCCTAATCGCATTTTGCAATACTGTATAACCGAATTGGTCTACGGCATTGATATCCGCACCATGTTTTATGAGAATAAGAAATTCGTTTGGTTTGTGCATACATTTCATTAAACATGTTTCTAGAGAAAAATAAATTCGTTTATGAATGTCGGCTCCATTCTCCACCAGGTATGTAAAAATTTCTGGAAAAGATAAAATTACAAATAGTTATTTATAATTTTATCTAAAAAATTAAATTTATTTTTAACTAGCTGTAAAGTTGTATCAACTTTTGTGCTCAATGATCACTTTCCTTTCTGTGGAAGAATATTTGCTTCCACGAAGCATTATTTAATTCTTTATTTAATTAATCCCAGTTTTTTATTTATACAAAAAACAAATTTATAATGAACGTGTAAAGTAAAATAAAACGCGCATCCAGCTTTCTATCTCCTGTAATTCCTCGGAATTGGTTGACTTTTTTTAGGCCATTTTTTGGCCTATATGTTCATCATTAAAATATCCCCAAATTGAAAATGAGGGTTAATTCATTATGACATGACACACTTCATTTATAATTTTTAAAAATTGATTTTTCAAGTGTAACTTTCCAAATTATCACATTTTAAGTTGATGTAAAGAGAGTAATAATTTGTTGTGTTGAAACGAATTATATGACCGAATATTAATACATTTTGATTAATTAAATAATGCTTTCTTTATGAGGAAGCAAATCATATTTGCTTTTAGGAAACAAGGTGCTCATTGAGCACAAAAATTGATACAACTTCACAGCTATATCTTTCTTTGTTAATGATCGAACTTTAGTGTTTTACCTGTTACATCATCAGGGCACAAGCACAATTCTTGAAAAACTGTAAGGCAAGTACCTAAAACTGCGTTCACATTAACCCCATGTGATATTAAGAATTTCACCATAGGTAAGTTTTTTCTAAGTACGGCAGCTATCCATAACGGAGAAACGGTAGTATCTGACTGTATTTGTGCGTTCTGAAACTATATAACATAAAAACAGGGTGAAACGTCATTTTTTCGAAAAATAAGATTCTTGTATCAGTGCAAATGAGCGTAAGCTATGCATCTATCATAATTAACGGACGTCCAAGCTCTATATTCTATAACTTTACATGTTATAATATATTCTATAACATTAAGGGCATGTATTACTTACCCGATTCCTACCTTACCGACATTTTTTTCTCTGTAACGCTACGTCTACATTTATTGAGATACCACATTAAAAATTTCTATATTTGAAGCTAAAGCCTTAAGGTACGTTTGTCTGGTCCTAAATATTGACATTTAAAAAAAAAATTTTCAAAAAAACTTTTTTTATTTTTACAGAAATTTAAGACCAGACAAACAGAGAAAAAAATGTCGGTAAGGTAGGGATCGGGTAAGTAATACATGCCCTTAAGGGTGTTGGAGCCAAGTTCTAATCTAAAACTTCGATTTCTTCACTTTACTCAAAAAATATTAAATTTGAAATTTTTTTCCTGTGTAGAATTAAACAATTTTTAACTAGAATTATGCGTACAGAGCCAAAACATATTTAATTCAAATAGTTCTTAAGTAAAATGAAAATATTGAATTTTAACGTTAGATTTTGAATTCTTCGTTTTATGAAAAAAGCATAGAAATTAAATATTTTTTCGCTCTGTATGCAGTCTTATATTTAAAAAAAGATTAGCGCTACAGAGCGAAAAAATATTTATCTATATTTTTCGTTGAGTAAAATGGAGAATTGAATTTTGAGCTTAAAATTTGGATCCAATGACCTTAAATAAATAAATAGCTGGAAATTAATTGCAGAAAAAATCACACATATAAATTTTGCAATACAAATTTTTTAAATAAATTCTGATAGCACTTACGTATACATTTTGTGAGGGTGGCAGAAAAATTGAATCCACTTTTCCTTGTTTGTTGACATCTGCGTTGCAATAGGTGACAAGATATTTGACAATTTCCATATTTTCGTGCCAGCAAGCCAGTAACAAAGGATGAGGATTTCTATGATCGGGAGATACTATTTTCTTTCGCATATCTGGTTTAAGTTTTTCTAGACGTGTTCGCACTGAATCTGAAAATCCCGATCCAAAAAAAACCGGAAGCACGCATTCCTTTATGATGTCGTTATAGAGCTTCACGTATTTTCCGCAATTAAGAGGCGACTCTTCAATATCACTTGTACATTCAAGTTTTCGTTCCATCTGTAAGCATATTAAATTGCATGAATAATTTAATGAAAAGTGGTGCATTAAATTGAAAATTAAGAAATCGAGCTTGTTGATTAATATGAAAAAGCTTTTATTGCATTTATTATATCCGAAATGATATCATATGTGAGTATAAGTGAATTGAAATAAAGTGAAATACACTCAGAAAAAAGTTTGGTTAATTCAAAAAAAAATTTGGTTGAATCAACCAAATAAATGCATTGCTATAGGGTCAATCAAGTGTTTGGTTGATTCAACCAAATGTTTTAGTTGATCCAACAAAATATTTTGTTTAATCCAACAAAATTTTTTGTTGGTTTAAAAAAAAAGTTTTTTTTCAAAGATTCCTATCCTATTCAATCCGAAGTCGATCTAAGGATTCCTATCCGATTTAATCCGAAATGAAAAAGAGGATTCTATTCCGACCTAATCCGAGGTCTATCCTCAATTTCTATCCGACTGAATCCGAAGTATCGGATTTTTATATATGCACTCAGAAAAAAGTTTGTTTGAATCAAACAAACGTATCATTGATATAGGGTCAAAGAAAAAATATCTTTGAATTAAACAAAATTTGTTTGATTCAAAAAAATGTTTCTTAATATGATGAAATCAATTTCTTTGAATCCAACAAATTGTTTCTTCACCCTATATTAATGATACGTTTGTTTGATTCAAACAAACTTTCTTCTGAGTGTGTAACAAAAGATCAAGTTCATTTTGTGTAAACTTGTAAACGGTTGATGATATGCGAGACTAAATATATATTATTAGCATATGGCATAAACTATGTACTTACTTCTTGGCGTTTTCTTTGTCAAAAAAGAAAAAAGAGTTCTCGTATTTGAAAAAATCAACTATAAGTGCTATAAGATACATAAAACGTTCCTGGCACCACTTTAGATTCACGTACACTGAGGACAATTGAGACGTACTGAGGCTGCAGGCTATAGCGTCTAATGATCTATGTGGCGTCCAGTTTTGGAGCGCAACGTTTTGGAGCATAAACAGATATCGACAGAGCTAAAAGTGTACTTCTGTCTCTTTTACTCTCATACGGGCGACTTTACACTATGAATGGTAAGGTTAGTTGGGGCCGCTAACTAACCTTACCATTTGTGTCTTTCTATATTTA
>UCOK01019935.1:0-19719 GCA_900474325.1 Synergus umbraculus
ATATATATATATATATATATATGTAATGACAAAACGAATACTTTTTATAGGCGTTGATTCGCGTCAAAATTTTTATAATACTTATGTACAAATAAGTCTTTTCAGTTTTGTATTGTTATTGATACAACTATTATACGAATGTGTATAAATATACTTACTTTTTGTCGATGGATATTAGTTGGCAAATAATTATTGTGCTTTATTAAAACTTGATTAAAACTTGATTGCGACTCTTTTATTAGATTGCATCAGCTGCTTTGCGTTTTGTCTTTTGTTTCCAATTCTGGATTGGACCAGTGCTCTCAAACGGGGCACCCTGCGCGCGCAGCACGTGTTGGCTTCCTGCTAGAGAAATTCTCCCATTGGTCAATTTAATTCGATTTTGAATCGCGCGCCAGATTATAGTCAATTGCAGAATATCTCTAGTAGGAAGCCAGCACGTGCTGTGCGCGCAGGGTGCCCCGTTTGTGAGCACTGGATTGGACTGTCCCGGACAGTCCCGAAGGCAAACTGTACTGAATTTTTATTGATGAGTTTTTTGGCAGCAACACTGATAGAAATGATAAAAGCAAAAAAAAATATTTAAAAGTATTAGTTATAGAATTTCTAAAAATGTTTAGAAATCGATTATTAAGAATATCAAATCAATGTAATATTTCGTTGTGGGTATTGGAACCAAGTTCTAATCTAAAAATTCGATTTCTCCATTTTACTCAAGAAATATTAAATTTGGAATTTTTTTCCTCTGTAGGATTAATCAATTTTGAACTAGAATTATGCGTACAGAGCGAGAAAATATCTAATTCAAATATTTTTTAAATAAAAAGAAAATATTCAATTTTAGAGTCAGATTTCGAATTCTTCGTTTTATCCAAAAAATATTTACCTACAATTTTCGTTGAGTAAAATGGAGAATGAAATTTTGAGATTAATACTTGGGTCCAATTATGCAGAAAATAAAAAAGTATACAAGTACAAATAAATAATAATAATATAAAAGTATCTAAGACCTTTTGTTCTTGGTATTACCCAGTGGGCAAAAAATTGAAAGAAGTTTTTAGAACGTCCTAAAAATGTCCTATGTCAGGCCAAAAAACGTCCAATGCTCCAAATTCGTCTTATAAATATCTTTGGAACATTGGACGTTTTTTGGCCTGACATAGGACGTTTTTAGGACGTTCTAAAAACTTCTTTCAATTTTGTGCCCACTGGGTATCGTTAAATGAGTCTCAAAATAATTTACAGAATTTTTGAATTACTGAACGAGAACATAATTATTCATCTGTATTTTTTAACAGAAAATTATATTTGTCATAAATATTTACAACAAATAAAGTCGATTGATCGTAAATTAAAACGCAAACTGCACTATAAACTAGAAAACGAAAGCGAACTTTCATTAAATAGATGCGAGAAAATTTACAACACACAATATCGTTTTATTAAAGTGATTAAAGTTATAGAACAAAAGATCACCAATAAAATACTCAATACTTTTTCTTTTTACCATGACGGAAATGATGCGCACAAGATCTTTTCTGGCTATCAGACTTTTCGGTTATCGTTGCCGATAATTTTCGCAAATCTATAACGGATAGATGTTTAAATATTTTGTCGACAACGAGGTTTGGTAGTTGAATCTTGTAATTCTTTAGAACTACACTGAGTAAACATGCAGCGGCTGAATCGATTAAAGCTCTTCTTTCTTTCCCCCTTTCAATATTTCTTTCCAGCATAACACTATATGCTTCAAATTTCTTAGAAACTCCAAAGTTCAAAATTTTCAACAACTCCTTATTTCTCACATAATTAGCCAATTTACTCACAGGTCCCGTTAAAACTTCGTAGAATGTTAAATTATATTGTTGATGAACTTTCATTTCTCGCATATTAACTATTTCTAATTTACATTGTGTGTACCATGTGAGTAGCTTTTCCTTTACAACAAATGTTTCTACTTCTTTCGATTGTACGAAATTATTAACTTTGGATAAAGATCTCATTTTAACCCAAATCGCAATCAATAGCTTCGTAAAATTTTTTCCATAGTTTACCCCACTATACCATCTAAGGCCTACAGAATTATATTGCCGACGCAATAATATTTCTGCGATATAATCAGCATTAGAAATTTGTTCTGCCATAGCTAAGATGATATGGTCATTTTGCCTGCAGGCTAATTCCAAAGCACCTTCGTAGTTCAAACATTTTCTAATATCATATTCCATCAGAGTATCTACCATTGCTGGACACTTTGAATTAATTGCCTCGTACAGTAATGAATAGTTTACTGGTGCTCCATAATTAAGGAGACACCTAACAATTTCTGGACGAAATTCTCCTTGCCCAGACTTACGTCTTTTCTTTGGTGCACTAAATTCTTCCAGAGAATTAGGAGCACATTCTTGCTGGATTTCTTTGGTCACCTTTATTTTCAATGCATAATCCAATGGAGAAATATTGTCATGAGTTTTGGATACTACACAGGCGTCTTTTATCAAAAGCATTTCCGTTATTTTAAGAATTTGTACGAAAGAAAATGGAGATATCACCACCTGTTTTCGAGAACTAATTCTCCTTAAACTACTAGCAGAAGATCTATTAGTATTTTGATATTTTTTAAGACGATCATGCCTCTCTCTGTCTAAAGCATAATTAAGTGGAGAAAATCCCTGATCAGTCCTGACATCTACATCAGCACCCAAATCCAAAAGGTATTTAACAGTCTCTGACTTCCCAGAAGCTGCTGCAAGATGCAATGGAGTTTCAAAACTCTTTGTGTATGAATGAATATCAGCTCCTCTTTTGACAAGTTCTTCCACCAATTTAGTGTGACCAAACGCAGCACTAAAGTGAAGAGCTGTTTTTTCATCTTTACTCCTGAAATCAACTTCAATTCCACTATCCAAAAATATCTTTAGGATCTCTAAGTTTCCACTCTTGGCTGCAATATGATAAGCTGGTATAAAATCATCATCAGAAATGGAATATACAATTCTTCGACAATCTGTAGTTGCTCCCTTATTTACAAGCAAACTTACTACCTCTTTGTGTCCGGCTTTCACAGCCATATAAAGTGGTGTAAATCTCTCCTTATTAATAGAATCAATATTTGCTCCACGATTCAAAAGTTCACTAACTATTTCCAAATGTCCAGCAGCAGCGGAAAAATGAAGAGGTGTATTTAAATCTTCTGTCTCCACATCAATTGAGGCTCCAGATTCAATTAAATACTTTACAACATTAATGTGACCTTTGGCTGCAGAAAAATGGAGAGGTGTCTTCAGTCCTTCACCAATAGCGTTGATCATATCAGGATCTCCTTCAGCTATAAGCATCTTGACAATTTCCTCATTGCCAGCTTGAGCAGCAAAGTGCAATGGTGTCATATTGCCTATGTGTGTGTACGGGGCATCAGTTGTTCTTCTCCAAATGTACTTTACCATTTCAGTTTGGTTCTTCTGGATAGCTAAACAAAGGGGATCCATTTTATTCTCGTTCTGTACGTAGAGGGAGGCTCCGCGATCCATTAGAACTTCGGTGATCTTCACATTTCCAGAATTTGTAACGTAATGTAGTGGAGTGAATCCTCTTTTACACAACGTATGCACTGAAGCACCATGAGCCAAGAGAATCATTACCGTTTTCATATATGGATATACTTTTCCGGTCGAAATGTGAAATGGAGTTTTACCATCTACATCTGGAAGATCCACTTTGGCCCCATTTTTTAAAAGAATCTTGACTATGGGGATGTTGTTCTCTTGTGTAGCTATGTGAAGAGGTGTTTCCCCATTCCAATTTTGCTTATTGATGGTGAAATCAGTTAATAATAGATCAACTGCACCAATGTGACCTTCTCTCACAGCGAGATGTAACGGGGTGTTACCGTCTGTATCTCCTACCCTGATTTCGACACCTTTTTCGCGAAGTAGACAGATTATTTGCTCATGGCCTCTAGCAGCTGCAATATGTATAATTTGTCTTCCAGATATTTTCTCGTCGGTTGAAAAGTCATTCAGGAGAGAGTGGATAAGAGCAAGTTCACCATCATGAACGGCGAAGAAAAGAGGATTGTAATTAGAGGTGTCGTTATAATTCACCTCTGGATCCAATCTAGTCGAAAAGTATTCGTGATGAACTTTTTGTCTTGTATAGTGCGTAAATCCTTTGGATTTGCTGGATCCTCCCCAAAGTCTAAAGTGCGGGTGCATAATGAAGTCCAGAGATTGAAATCCAGAGCAGTTTTGAAAAAGGATTCCTTAATTCCAGAGGAGGTGTCGAAATGTGTTTACACACAGGCTGCAATAAAAAAGTAAAATTTTTAGTTTCAAATACACACTTCTTTTTACATAAATAACTATAACGAAAATTGACTAATTTTTAGAAAATTTATTGATAAGAATAACAATTAAACTGTCAAATATAATTTTTCATATTAGCATCTTTGATAAGGTTTTTAAAGACAGTTTAAATTAAAAACATGGGCACAAATTGAAAAAATTTATAAAAATATGATTTACACTATATTTGAGAAGATATTTAATTATAAGCAATTATATTTAAAGAAATCACAAAAAAATTCTGCATTCAAAATATAAGTTGCAGCATCTGGATTTTTATGTCAGAAGCAATATGAGATGGAAAACTTTCATCTACAAATATATTTATTTCAGTTTATTATGCCAAAACCAATATGAAATGTCAAACATTCGTTGTCATTTTTCCTTCTAGATTGTAAATTGAGACTGGAATCAAATTTGTTAGAACATTTTTAAAATACAACAAATATCACTTTTTATTGATTAATTTTTTTGAGAGATATATAATCACAAAAAGAATAATTTTAATTCACGTCAAAATTCTACAAATAAGTTTTTTCAGTTTTGTATTGTTATTCATGCAACTGTTATGCGAATGTGTATAAATTTACTTACTTTTTGTGGAAAATATTTAGAAAATATTCCTTGTCCTGGAATAAAACAGTTGTAGAAGAAAATTATTAATCATTATTAATGAAGAACGTCAAATTTCGGATTTTTCATTACATTGTACCACTCCCTTTTTAAACCGTGTTTTGTTTTGAATTTTCGGTCCAGGGGCGACGTAATCAAAATGGATACCATGGAAAATTCCATACGTCATGAAACCACTTGGAACTTTTTGTAAGAAGTACTGTATGTAACAGTACTGTATTAACCGAAGTGGTCAAAACGAAGTCTAAAATCCAAGTGGTAAAGTTGAAGTTTACAAAACTAAAGTAGAAGAGAATCAAAAGAATCTATTGGCTACAATTTTATGTTGGAGGTGGAAAGACACTCCTTCGATTGACGTCACAATTTTGGGTTTTCTCGACATTTAAGTAGAGTAATTAAGAACTGAGATTTTAGCAAATTATTGTGATGGTCAAGGTAAGTTGTCTTAGCTCTAAAATGGGCACGCTTATCCTAATCTGCTACCGCAATCACGTTGTGGGCGGTGAAGTAGGACCTGAATTACGATGACAATAATCCATGACCGTAATAAAGTTCAAAGTATAAAATTTCTTCGACAATAGGAAACAAGCGTGCTATTTAGCAATAATGTTTATGCTTAGGATGCAGAGGCTTAGACAAAACTATAGATTTTATTACTTAAAAGGTGGGAAATTTGGGTAGCCTTAAAAAACGATTAATATTTACTGTTTGACGGTTTCTACCGCTTAAACAGTAGTTGAATCTTGCAATTATGTCGCATTAAACTGAACAAACATTCAGTGCACGAATCAAGTAAAGCCTTTCTCTCCTTCCCTCTTTTAATATTCCTCTCCAACAAAGGAGCATACAAATCAAATTTCTTACAAACTCCAGAATCCAAAATTCTCATCAAGTCCTTATTTCTCACATAATTAGCCAAAGTATTTACTGGTTTGGTTAAAATTTCGTAGAAAGTTAAATTAAATTGATGATGAACTTTCATTAATCGCATGTTGATAATTTCTAATTCACATTCTGTGTACCATTGAAGTAGCTTTTCTGCTTTTTTCGATTGGACGAAATTATTGACTTTGGACATAGATCTCAGTTTAACCAAAATCGAAATCAATAGCTTCATAGTCTTTGTTCCATAGTTTATCCTTCTGTCTTGCTGACACAATAATAATTCTTCGATGGTATCAGCATTAGAAATTTGTTCTGCAATAGGTAAGATGAGATGGATATTGTTTTTGCAGGCGAGTCTTAGAGCACCTTCGTAACTCGAAGTTTTTTCAATACCATATTCCATTAGAACGTCTAACAATTCTGGACAGTTTGAATAAATTGCCACTTCCAGTATTGAATAGTTCACTGGTGCTCCATAATTGAGGAGACATCTTACTATTTCTGGACGAAATTCTCCTGCTTGTTCAGAGTTCTTAAGTCTTCTCTTTGATGCATTGAATTCTTCCTGAGAATTAGAAGCATGTTCTAGCTGGTTGTCTTTGGTCACCATTATTTTAAGTGCATAATGCAATGGAGTAATAATATGGCCAAAAGCTTTGGATACTACACAAGCGCCTTTTATCAAAAGCATTTCCGTTATTTTAAGATATTGTTCGAACCAAAATGGAGAAACTATCAAAATTTCGGAAGTAACAGCTATATGAGCGCTCAAATACAACATGTATTTAACAGTCTCTGACTTTCCACAAGCTGCTGCAAGATACAATGGAGTTTCAAAATTCTTTGTGGATGAATGAATATCAGCTCCTCTTTTGACAAGTTCTTCCACCAATTTAGTGTGACCAAACATAGCACTAAAGTGAAGAGCTGTTTTTCCGTTTTTCTTCCTGAAATCAACTTCAATTCCACTCTCCAAAAATATCTTTAGGATCTCTAAATTTCCACTTTTGGCTGCAATATGAAAAGCTGATATACAATCATCATCGTTAATGGAAAATTCAATTTTTCGAAACTCTACAGTTGCTCCTTTATTTAAAAGTAAACTTACTACCTCTTTGTGTCCGGCTTGAACAGCCAGGCAAAGTGGAGTAAATTTTTCATCATTCAGATAATCAATCTTGGCTCCGTGATTCAAAAGTTCACTAACTATTTCCAAATGTCCAGCAGCAGCGGAAAGATGAAGTGGTGTATTTAAATCTTCTGTCTCTATATCAATTGAGGCTCCAGATTCAATTAAATATTTTACAACATTAATGTGTCCATTGGCTGCTGAAAAATGGAGAGGTGTCTTCAGCTCTTCACCACTAGCGTTGATTATTTCAGCATTTCCTTCTGTTACAAGCATCTTGACAACTTTCTCATTGCCAGCTTGAGCAGCAAAGTGCAGTGGCATCATATTGCCTATGTTTATGAAGTCTACATCAGTTCTTTTCCCCAAAATGTACTCTACCATTTCAGTTTGGTTCTTCTGGATAGCTAAACAAAGGGGATCCATTTTATTCTCGTTCTGTACGGAGAGTGAGGCTCCGCGGTCAATCAGAATTTCGGTGATCTTCACATTTCCCGAATTTGCAACGAAATGTAGCGGAGTGAATCCTCTTTTACAAAATGCATGCACTGAAGCACCATGAGTCAAGAGAATCATTACTATTTTCATATTTGGATTTACTTTTCCGGTTGAAATGTGAAGTGGAGTTTTACCACCTACATCTTGAAGATTCACTTTGGCACCATTTTCCAAAAGAAGCTCAACAAAGAGGAAGTTGTTCATTTGTGTAGCTATGTGAAGAGGTGTTTCTCCTCTCAAATTTTGCAGGTTGACGGTGAACTCAGTTACTAATAGATTAACTACATCAGTGTGCTTTTCTATCGTAGCGAGATGTAACGGGGTGTTACCATTTATATCCCCTTTGCTGATTTTAGCTCCTCTGTGGCTAAGCAGACAGATTATCTGCTCATGACCTCTGGCAGCTGCAACATGTATAACTTGTCTTCCAGATATTTTCACGTGGAGCGAAAACTTTTTGAGAAGGGAGTGGGTGAGTTCCAGTTCACCCCTGTGAACGGCGAAGAAGAGAGGATTGTAATGAGAGGTGTCGTTATAATTAATGTCTTGCTCTATTCTAGACGAAGACGATTCATTATGTACTTTTTGTTTTTTATATTGCGCAGAACCTTTGAATTTACTGGACCCGCCACGAGATCTAAAGTTCATAGTGAGGCCCTTGAAGTCATCAGCAGTTTTTAGAAAGGATATCCTAACTCGAGAGGATGTCGAAAGTGTTTACACACTGGCTGCAATAGAAATGGAAGTGTTTTTAGATTCAAATCCACACTTAATAATAACCAAAAATATTAATTGTTAAATAGGGGTAAAGAATAAGGCCTTAAGGTTGTTGAAACCAAGTTCTAATCTAAAAATTCGTTTTCTTCACTTTACTCAATAAATATTAAATTTGGAATTGCTTTCCTCTGTAGAAATAATCAATTTTTAACTAGAATTATGCGTACAGAGCGAGAAAATAAGTAATTTAAATATTTTTTAGATAAAATTAAAATATTCAATTTTGAAGTTAGATTTTGAATTCTTCGTTTTATATAAAAAGTTTAGAAATTAAGCATGTTTTCGCTTTGTATGCAGTCTTATATTTGAAAAAAGATTAGCGTTAAAGAGGGGAAAAATATTTATCTATAATTTTCCTTGATTAAAATGAAGAATGGAATTTTGAATTTAACACTTCGGTCCAAGCCCTTAAAAACAGATTAACGGTTGGCTAAAAATGAACAAATTTATGAAAATTTGATTTTCATTTTTCTTATGATTATTTATAACTTATGAAGCATATTATTAATTATTATTATATATAAGCAATTATATTTAAAGCATAAAAAAATTTCATATGTATGTATACAGTTCCACACCCTGAGAATTATATAAGTTGCGACATCTGGATTTTTATCTCAGAACTAATATCAGATGGAAAACAAAATTTTTTCTGGAGATTTGTACTTATCATAATAAATTATTAATTATAGTAAATTACGACAGGAATTAAATTTAGTAGAAAATTTTTTTAAATCACGAAATAATATTACTTTTTGTTTTTGCTGAGAAATATAAATGTAATCACAAAAAGAATACTTTTCATTCAAGTCGAAACTCTACAAATAAATTTGTTCATTTTTGTACTGTTATTGGTATAATTGTGTATAAATTTACTTACTTTTTGTGAATAATATTTAGCAAATAATCCTTGTCCTGAATTAAAACAGTTTTAGATCACAATTATTAACGAAGAACGATAAATTGAGACTTTTCAATAAAATTGCATCAGTCGCTTTGCGGTGCTTTGAAGTTTGCGGTTTGCTACAGTATTCTCAAGGTCAAGAATCTCAAGCCAAAACAATGCGCGCAGACTGGCCCCACCCCGCAATTGGTGGCAATAATATACACAGAGAAAAATGAATTGAACATTTCTGCAATTTTAAGAGATACAATTTGTTAATCTTACAACTCTCTCTATATATATAATCTGTTAATTTAGAGTAATGAAAATTTGCAAATTTAAGGGTGTTGGACCCAAATGTTAAGCTCAAAATTCAATTCTCCATTTTACTCAACGAAAATTATAAATAAATATTTTTTTGCTCTGTAGTGCTAATTTTTTTTCAAGTATAAAATTGCATACAGAGTGAAAAAATATTTAGTCTCGATAATTTTTGCATAGAATGAAGAATTCAAAATCTAACTTCAAAATTTAAGATTTTCATTTTACTTAAAAAATATTTTAATTAGGTATTTTCTCGCTCTGTAGGCATAATTCTAATTAAAAATTGATTAATTGTACACAGGGAAAAAGTTCCAAATTTAATATTTGTTGAGAAAACTGAAGAAATCTGTAAATTTTCCAGATTCAATCTGTTGAATTTAATATTCGCGTACGACTGAGTCATTATGGAATTTTATCCTTTATACAACAGCAAATATCGATTAAACCATATGTTCTTAATATTAATAATTGTTTTTAAGGCAATTATTTTTATGTTACAAAGTATAAAAAATCGGTAAATTAAAAATTTACGGATTTTATCTGCATATAGAATTTACAGATTTTTTTTGTATAAATTCAACAAATTTAATCTGGAAATTCAACAAAAATTTTCTGTGGATTCGACAGATTTTTTTTCTGCATAATAAATGCCACATTAATTTGAAATACTGTTTAGTATACTCTCTAAATCTGAATCAGTGAAAAGTCACTGATTGACAGTGAAATCTCACTGATTCAAGTAGCTAGAATCCGGTGACTGATAATCAGTGAAAAGTTACTGATTCATTCAGTGAACAAAAATCACTGATTGAGTCAGTACAAAGGAATAATGTGGACCGATAGTTTGCAGCACTTGTACATCTTTTATGAATTCAAAATTTCCACAATTACTGAAATTACAAATTGAAATTGGAACTTGATTTCCAAAAATAATAAGTATACTTTTATTGAAATTTGTAAAGGGTATATCGGTTCACTAATTAAATTAGTAAGAACTTACTGATAATCAGTGAGACTAATTACTGAATTGATCAGTGAAAAGTCTCAAATCACTGATTCATCAGTGAAATACTGAATCACTAATTAAATCAGTGAAATTTTCACTGATTCCAATTTAGAGAGTATTGCGTGCAAATAATTCGTCTTTGCCCGAATAGTGAATTATATAGAACTGCGCACACGAAACTAGAGATCAACAAGAATCAACTAACGCAAGTTAGTTGTCGACGAAGACAAGGATATCGGGATATGATTCCGGATCGGATTTACTGCGATTAAATTGAATTTCGTCTCACTGAAGGCAGATCATCGAGGTTTGTCCCAGGTGGGTGAGAGAAATCGATAAACAGTTCAACTGACAACGAGAAAAATAGACGTCCTCGTAAATGGAAACAGATATACGGGAGGACTTCTACTGTGCTGGAAAATTTCGTTTTCCATAGGAAAAAATTTCTCAAATTTCTAGTGCAATATTGACATTTCAATAATATTCTGTTTCAGTATAATTTAACATTTTTACTCACTGAAATGCAATTTTATGAATTTTCATGTAAATACTTTAAGATATAAAAGGGCTACGATACGTTTTTTGGCTTCTATAATTCTGAGGGATGCGTGGAAATTTTCATGCATTCTATTACAAGTTTCGCCGATGAATATCGTCTAAATATATGCACTGGGAATAGCATCAGTCGTACAATTCGGTACGCGTTCACTTCATTTTCCCTTCGTGTGTATAGGAGACCAGCCATCGAACTTCCATGAGCATTCCATGTGCACTGATTTCCAAAAAAAAAGAGGAATCTACTCTAAAAAGATGATTGAGTCGAAGTCGAAATATCGTAACGCCTATTCCGCACTCCTGATTCGTCTGTCGTGTAAGTATCGATAGTGATTTTCGACAATCGATATTTGCCGCATCATAAATTCCGTGTGAATTGAATTTGGTTTCGTTAATAATCATTTTGTCACGAGTCTAAAACTCAAAATAGGTATATTGCAAATGTAGAAATTTTAAGGGAGTTTGATGGAATTTTTAAAGATTTCATGGGAGACAATGGGATTTTAAATGTTATCGTAGAATTTTAAAGAATTTCAACAAGTTTCTGGGAATTTTTAGAATTTTTCACGATTTTGATCAGATTTCAATCGAACTTCAAGGTACTTTTATGACTTTTAAAATATGTATTTTGTTGGATTTAAATAAGGAATTTGAAACTGTATAGGGAATTTTATTGAGGAATTTAAAAAGCTTTTTAGTATTTTTAAAAGATTTTGTAGAATTTACAAAGATTTCGAAGGTTTCCTTAAAATTTTAAGGGTTTTCAACAAATATTTCTAATTTATAAAAGGTTTTGTAGTATTTCTAAGGATTTCATGGAATTTGATGAAATCTTTAATGATTTTAAGAGATTTTAAGAGTTGAGAAATTTCCAGAGGTTGCTAGAAATGTTTAGAGAATTTCACTAATTTTAACATGGATCTCAAGAGATTAATGATTTTCAAGGTTTTATATGCATTTTGAATGATTTTGAAGTGATTTTTACACAATTCAAGAGATTTTTAGGATATTAAAACGATTTTGTCGAATTTTATGGGATTTTAGGATATTTCGTGGAAATTTAAGGGATTTTAAAAGCTTTGTAAGAGTTTTATGAGATTTCTAATAATTTTAAGTGATTTTGAAGGATAATTTCTGATATTTAAATGATTTTGTGATAATTTAAAAGATTTCATGGAATTTGATAAGATTTCTATGTAATATTTTTAAGGGATATAAAAGATATAGAGATATTAAATGTTTTCGTAAAATTTCATGAATTTTTCTGGGTAATTTAAGAGATTTTAAAGTTTGTCATGGAATTTCAAAAAGTTTCTAGGAATTCTTAGAGATTTTCATGAATTTTAACATGGATTTCAAGAGATTAAAGATTTTTAAGGTTTTTATGAGATTTCTAATAATTTTCAGTGATTTCGAGAGATTTTTATGATATTTAAGATTTTGTGAGAATTTTAAAGGATTTCATGGAATTTGATAAGATTTCTATGTAATATTTCTATGTAAATGATATCGTAAAATTGCAAGCATTTTTCTGGGAAATTGAAGAGATTTTAAAGTTTGTCATGGAATTTCAAAAGGTTTTTAGGATTTTTCAAAGATTTTCATGAATTTTAACGTGGATTTTAAAAGATTTATGAGTTTGAAAATTTTTCTGGAATTTTCAAGGATTTTTGTGGAATTTGAAGATATTTGTAATACTTTTAACGGATTTTAAAGGATATAAAAGGGTTTTATTAAATTTTATGAAATTTCTAATGACTTTAAGGAATTTTAGGAGATTTTTATGCCTTTCAAAATATTTTATGGAATTTCTAAGAATTTTAGGACAATTAAGAGATTTTAATGACTTTTAAAACACTTTATTGTAAATTTTATGAGATTTCTTATACTTTTAAACTCTCTAAATTTGAATCAGTAAAATTTAACTGATTACCAGTCAAATTCCACTGATTTTCAGTGTCTCTTTTCTCACGATTTTAATCAGTGAAAAATCTACTGGAAATCAGTGAAAAGTCATTGAAATTTTTAGTAGTTTAGTGGTGATTACTGAATATTTCAGTGACTTTTGACTGATTCTCAGTGAATTTTCACTGATTAAAATCGTGAGAATCGAGTCACTGGAAATCAGTGGAATTTTACTGATTCAGTTTTAGAGAGAAGGAAAGTTTCCTGATTTTTAAAAGATTTTATGGAATTTTTAAAAATTTTATGGAAGCTGACAAAATTTTTAATACTTTTAATGGATTTTCAAGGATATGAAGGGTTTTTAAAGGTTATTGTAGAATTTTAAATAACTTCAAGAAGATTTTGGGTATTTTAAGAGGTTTTCACGAATTTAAACAGATTTCAGGGATTTAAAAAAAATTTTGTTTTTTTAAAAGATTTTTTAGAATTTACAAGGATTTCAAAAGCTTTCGTACTCTCTAAAACTGAATCAGTCAAATTGCACTGATTTTCAGTGACTCTTTTCTCACGATTTTAATCAGTGAAAATTCACTGAGAATCAGTCAAAAGTCACTGAAATTTTCAGTCATCTTCACTAAACTACTAAACATTTCAGTGACTTTTCACTCATTTCCAGTAGATTTTTCACTGATTAAAATTGTGAGAAAAGAGTCACTCCAAATCAGTGGAATTTGACTGGTCATCAGTTAAATTTGACTGATTCAAGTTTAGAGAGTAAAATTTGAAAGACGAAAGCAAATTAACAAAATCGTGATTATTTTGTTTTCCTTCTTATAAAACTTCAAGCCAATCAGGTTTGCAACAACAATGTATACGAGATTTTCGAGATATATCGTGCCAACACTTTTTTAAGATATATGATTTTTTAAATTTCACGAAAAAACTTTAAAATCCCTTGAAATACGTAAAAAATCTTTTAAAATTTTCGAAAACTTTTCAAAATTCCACAAAATCTTTAAAAATTTATAAAAAATCTCATGAAATCATTTATGATTCCACGAGGAACATTAAAATCCCTGAAAATCAATTTGACAAATCAAAATTTCTTAAAATTTTTACAAGCTTTTTAAAGTCATTTAAAATTCCTTAGAATTCCTTACAAATTCTTTGAATTCCCTAATCTTCCTTAAAAATTTCTTAAAATCCTTTATAATTATTTATAATCCTTCGAAATCTTTGGATAGTTTTTAGAATTTCTTAAATAAATTATAAAAGTTATATGTATAATACTGCAAGTATTTACTCAACTACTAATCAGCCTTAATTTTGAGCAACTAAGTTACTCAATCAAAAATAGTTTATAAAAGTAGGTTCTTGAAAAAAATTCCAGGATTAAAAAAAAATTCCAGGCGTATTCCCGGTTTTTCCCGGTAATAGACACCCTGATGGAAGCAATTAACAATCTTTCAATTCTTTGAAAAATAATACCTTCTCTGATGAGAATGTAAAAATTGAAAATTCACCTTTTTTTCACAGAAAATCTCGAAAATCTAAACAATATTGGTATTTTTTATTTTAAAGAGAGCGTCATGAAAGATTTTCCCCTAGGGCGCCACATAATATAGGCGAAGGGCGACACGGACCATGTTTATTTATTTAACTAAAAGAAACTTCTCTATATTTCATATAGAAACGGGAAAAAGATTGCAAAAACATTTATACCATAATTAAGTCAGTTTGGAGCTATTGTGACGATATGATAAGCAAGTACTGCTTCTATATGCAGAAATGCATGAATCCATATTGTGCATGCACATTTTGCATAACGGTGACTGATAACAGAGCTGCATAAAATACGAATAAGCATGTCTTTGAATATCAAAGGCAAAAACATTCTCGAAATTGCCGCGAATCTTTTAGCATATCACTTCTCATAGGAATATTCAGAGAATTATTATAATTTCAACCTAATTTTTCGCTGATAAAATAAAATAAGAATTTTATAAGTATATTAGAGCTTTTTTGCTTTGAAAAATTGTCTCGTGGGAATTATATTTTTGCAAAGTATCTTCTTCATTTTTCTTTTAGAATGCAACTTGTAATTTGTATATATATATATATATTTTCCTTTAATAGAAGCTTCCTTTTGCGAATAGGGAAAACAGGTACTAGTTGAGTTTAGTTTTGCTCTCTGTGAAAGCTGTTTTCTCCAAAGTATCCTCATGCAATTAGCAATTTCAGTAACGAGTTCTATACTTTGCATCTGGCATTGTTCAAAAGAATTTAACTGAAAGCTTCTTTTTAGAATTATGTGACGTCTGTTTTGTTTTTCTTTTTCACTTCATCTACAGTAGAGGCCAAAAGTTTGAATACACCTGTTTCTCGGTTATCGTTCAACCCTTAAAGTACACACTGGGATAAAATGGAATTCAAGATTTGGGCTAGAGACACGTAAAGGGGGTGTTTTCTGGCAATTTTTGGCTAGAGGCATGTAAAGGGGGTATTTTCGCGCGATTTTGGCGAAAATTTTTAACTGAAGGAGAATTTGGAAACTCGAGAGATTTTTATGATTTTGAAAAGATTTTCTGGAATTTTATGAGACTTCTAATAATTTTAAGGGATTTAAAAAGAGATTTCTATAGAAATTTTTACACTGAGAAAAATGTTTGGTTGTGCCAACCAAATCTTGGTTCTTTCAACAAACTTTTTGTTGAACCAAGAAAATTCATTTGAACCAACAAAATCTCAGTTTTGGTTGAATTAACAAAACTTTGGTTGGTTCAACAAAAATTTGGTTGGCACAACCAAAAATCTTTGTTGCTTCTATAGCAACAACATTTTTTGTTGTCCGCACCAAACATTTTTTTCAGTGTAGATTTTCACGAATTTTAACAGAGATTTCCATAGATTAATGACTTTCAAGGTTTTCGTGGATTTTTAAGAGATTTCAAGGGAATTTGCAGAATTTTAAGAAATTTTAACGAATTTTAAGGGATTTCAAGATAGGATATTCACAGTTTTTAATTAAAATTTAGAAATCTCACCAATTTCCATAAAATCCGTTAAGATTAAAGGATTAGAAGATTAGCATTTTAAAAAAATTTCGCAGCATTTTAAGGAATTTCAGGGGTGCGATTCTGTAATTTCATTTTCATTTTCACTTTCACTTTCACCTCACTTCAGGTCTTGTCAAAATTCACGGAGGATTTGAATTTTGGAATTTCTAAATCCACGACGTTTTTAATTTTCAGAAACTGTCAACGAAGAGAAAAGTCATATTACATATATTCCAATTTCCTAGAATAAATTTTAATAAATTTTTTAGAAATTCTAAAATTCGAATCCGCCGTGAATTTTGACAAGACCTGAAGTAAGGCGAAAGTAAAAGTGAAAGTGAAAGTGAAAATGAAAATGAAATTACAAAATCGCACCCCAGGATATTTCGCGAAATTTCAGAGGAATTCATAAAATTTTAAAACATTTTTGAGAAATCTAGGGAATGTTAAGGGATTTTAAGTGTTTTGAAATTTTTAGGGATAATATTAATAGGATTCAAAGAATTTTAAGCAATTTCAAATGCAAAGGGGGTGTTTTCACGCGATTTTGGCCTTTTTTGGGCTGAAGGGGGTGTTTTTTGGGCTATTTTGGCCTGTTTTGAACTGGAGGCACGTAAAGGGGGTGTTTTCTGGCGATTTTGGCATGTTTTGGACTGGAGGCACGTAAAGGGGATGTTTTTTTGGCTATTTTGGCCTGTTTTGGTCTGGAGGCACGTAAAGAGGGTGTTTTTTGGCGATTTTGTCCTGTTTTGGACTAAAGGCACGTATAGGGGGTGTTTTCCGGAAATTTTGGGCTACAGGGCTGTATAGGGAATGTTTTCTGTCGATTTTGTCCTGTTTTGGACTAGAGACACGTAAAGGGGGTGTTTTCTGGCTATTTTGGGCTAGAGGCATGTAAAGGGGGTGTTTTCCGGAAATTTTGAGCTACAGGGCTGTATAGGGAATTTTTTCTGTCGATTTTGTCCTGTTTTGGACTAAAGGCACGTATAGGGGGTGTTTTCCGAAAATTTTGGGCTACAGGGCTGTATAGGGAATTTTTTCTGTCGATTTTGTCCTGTTTTGGACTAGAGACACGTAAAGGGGGTGTTTTCTGGCTATTTTGGGCTAGAGGCATGTAAAGGGAGTGTTTTCTGGAAATTTTGGGCTACAGGGCTGTATAAGGGGTGTTTTCTGTCGATTTTGTCCTGTTTTGGACTAGAGATACATAAAGGGGGTGTTTTCTGGCGATTTTGGCCTGTTTTGGACTGGAGGCACGTAAAGGGGGTGTTTTTTTTGGCTATTTTGGCCTGTTTTGGTCTGGAGGTACGTAAAGAGGGTGTTTTTTGGCGATTTTGTCCTGTTTTGGACTAAAGGCACGTATAGGGGGTGTTTTCCGGAAATTTTGGGCTACAGGGCTGTATAGGGAATTTTTTCTGTCGATTTTGTCCTGTTTTGGACTAGACACGTAAAGGGGGTGTTTTCTGGCTATTTTGGGCTAGAGGTATGTAAAGGGAGTGTTTTCTGGAAATTTTGGGCTACATGGCTGTATAAGGGGTGTTTTCTGTCGATTTTGTCCCGTTTTGGACTAGAGACACATAAAGGGGGTGTTTTCTGGCGATTTTGACCTGTTTTCGGCTAGAGGCACGAAAACGCAAAAAAAAACATGATTTTTCTGCCACATTCGTAATCAGCGTGTCAAAATAAGTGTAAGGAGTTTAAACAAAATTGAAGGATTGACCTTCTCGGAAGTACACCCGAAGAATAGAAGCTGATTACGTATAGATTCTGATCTGATTACATTTCAAACGACATTATACCTTCTCTTTCTTCATCCCTTGGAGCATTGACGACATATCATAGAATCGATACCCTAATCGTAATAGTTGGGTCAAACTTGGGATATTTCGAGTGAGGGAAAAGAAATGATTGCAATTTCTTGTCGGGTAGCATCGTAAGCAGAAGAAATTTGCTCCTTCCGGGTCGAATCTCCATAGTCTTCATTTATTTGGTTGTATCACTATAGAGTATTATATAGCAGCGACCTTCTTATTCTCCCGCTTCTCGGAACGACGTCATCGTCCCCATGGAAACTGGAGGGTTTGTAGTGACGTCACACCTTCTGCAGTTTCGTAAAAAGGATGCATGAGAGGTCGGTGCACTTTCGGCATCTGCTGTGCATCCGCATAATGACGTCACTCGGAGAATTGCTTCCGTTTACATCCAATACTTTTATCACCATTTTTATCCTCGTTCACACTAGACATTTTACAGGTGTAGAGAAACTCATAAAACACGCTCAAAAATGAGAAAATATAGCATTTTGACAGAGGAACAAGTGTTTATTCGCAATGTTTTAATCAATATATTGACTGTATATTGATTGCAGCGTATAATAATATTATTATACTAGTAGATAGGATAATTTATAATTAGAGTTATGGATTATTAATATTATTATCAAAGTTATTTTGCATTATTCGATTAAAAATCGATCAGGATTAATTACAGTATTAATAAAACGACAGGGTGGAAAGGGAATTTCATTAGGCTATTTTATATATTACCTTTTAAGTTCAATTCAATAATATCTCTAAAAAAATGTAGCATTGAGATTTTTGCATAATTTTATATGAAATTCTTACTTTTATCTGTTTGGACATATTTTTCTGTTACTTTATACTTCATTCAAGGAAAATGTGATAAAGGAAAAGAATTTTTCACATCACTGAATGGAAAAAGTCATGTATGACTTTTCTAGACTGAGCTTACAATTACTTGCGACTTACAGTTTGATAAAATAGAAAATATATCCTTATCTTTTGCTTTAAAATAAAATCCACTCAGGAATTGTCAAATAAAACAATTTATTAATATACTTTAATTAATCTTTTACAAATACTATGTGAAATCCATTTTTTTCATCGTTTTTGTTTATAGATATAATTTTGTTATAACAATTTATAATTAATCCTGATTTTAATTTCAGTCTGAAATCTCAATCACGCTTTAAGCTTATGGCTTAGTATTGAATTCATAATTTAAGCCAAGCTTAAGCTTTCAACTCCACTCAAAATCCAATCTGCGAGTGCATCTTGTGACAAGCTTAGATATTTTTGATCACGTGTTTAAAATCACTTAAAAGTCGTCAAAATCCCTTCTAATTCCTTAAAATCTCTTAAAATTGCACGAATTCCTTTAAAATTCCACGAAATATCTTAAAATCTCAAATTCCTACTCTCTAAAATTGAATCAGTCAAATTCCACTGATTTTCAGTGACTCTTTTCTCACGATTTTAATCAGTGAAAATTCACTGAGAATTAGTCAAAAGTCACTGAAATTTTCAGTAATCGCCACTAAACTACTAAAAATTTCAGTGACTTTTCACTGATTTCCAGAAGATTTTTCACGAATTGAAATCGTGAGAAAAGTGTCACTGAAAATCAGTGGAATTTGACTGGTAATCAGTTAAATTTCACTGATTCAAGTTTAGAGAATATAAATCTCTTGAAATTACTCTTTAAAAAAAGCAATGCAATGAAATTCCTCAAAAATTTCACATAGATTATTACATATATCAAACGTGATTGGATCACAGAAAAAACGAGGACTGAAAGTGTTTACAGCTGAAATCAGCTTTTAGGCTGAATTTCAGTCTTAAGTCAGTTTTTAGTCTTGTTTTAAGACTAAGAAGTCTTGTTTTTAGATTTCTTGGTCTTAAAACAAGACTTAAAACTGACTTAAGACT